>VZTG01008194.1:0-83053 GCA_013397845.1 Melanocharis versteri | reverse complement strand
CGGCTGGGGAACAGAACTCTTGCTTGGATTTACTGTGGCTTGGTGGCACAGCCTGCCCTGTGCTTGTGCCGTCGTGTAAGTGGCCGAGGAAGAGCATCAGTGAAAATGAACGCTAATCCAGTACTCCCAGAAAATCTGCAACTTTAAGTCCTCCCCAAAAACTGGAAAATTTCTTTAGAAATTCCACTTCCTTTTTAGGCTCTTTGCCCCTTTCTTTCATCTCTGAAACATCATCTTACAAATGCTGTTCACCTGTTTCAGAGAAGACCCAGTTTTTAATCACGTCTAGTAATTCCATATAAGAGCAGGGGCAAAATACCACATATATTAGCAAAAAAACCACCCAAACAAAACAACACAATAATTTTGCAGTAATAACACTTAAGCGAAACTCAGTCCACTTGTGTTTCTCAGTTCTCCTTCACTGGTAGCACTTTGTTTGATGATATTTTACGAATAAGTAATTACAAATTTTTGTAGGAAAAAATGCATGGCACTGGAGAATTAACACCTGACCTTTAGGCATCTTTCACATTAAACATAGTACTTACTGTTTCGTAAGGGAATATTTAGAATTAAATGTTACGAATATACAGTTAAAAAATTAGTGCATCCGAATAAAATCACTCCCTCATTCCTGGCCATGTTCACATATTGAATTCTTGCCAGTGTTTGTGTTGGAATAGCATACAGCCCTGTACTCTTGAGGCATGCACACCTTCTCCTGATTTAGTGATGTGCTGAGAAAATAACTGGGCAAGCCCCAGGACAGTCGTTTGCAAAGCTGGCTGGCACTGCCCGTGCTCTCCAGCAGCCCTTGCCAGACCATGGGACCATGGGACCTGCTTGGGCCACTGGGACTCGTTTCACCTACTGAAACTGCCAGAGAAAGAAGTGTGTAAAGAGACCTGCAGCTCATTTATGTGGTCTTTAGAGGAGGTGCAAGGATTTATGTAGTCAAATTTCTGAAATTTCTTTTGTCCTCCTAGCTATAGCTCTTAAAATTACATTCTAATGACTTTTAGAAATCTTCCCCTCTTCGCAAATTTTTTTTTTTTTGCTTGCTAAAGAATATTTTATTTTAAATAGGAAGTTTAGTACCAATGATACCATGTGTATTTTATAGTTCTCATGCTGATTCTTCTTTCATACTACTATAAAAACAGACAATACAAAGTTATGTGCAGGCTTTGTGTTTGAGAAATATGTTGTTGATAATATCTCACATTTTTATTGAAAGAAAATTGTTTACTAGAATACTTTGTGATGGGAGGAGTTTTGATGTGTTCCACTGCTCTTGTGCATAACCATTTAATTTCATTTGTTCTACTTTGTTATGAAGAGACAGTGCTTCTCCACTTAGTGTTTTTTGTATATTCCCAAAAAGTTTGCAGTTATTTTTTATTTCAAGTAGTCTATTTTATATTAGACTGTTGTTTCAAATCTTTTCTTCCAGTTACCTTTTTTTTCCCTTCTCCCTTCCCTTCCCTTCCCTTCCCTTCCNCCAGAAGAACTGGGGACTCCCACCACCCAGGAAGGACCGGAAGGATGCCACAGCCAAGGGGATCCATGGTGCTTTCTCTCCTCCCTTCCCTTCCCTTCCCTTCCCTTCCCTTCCCTCTGTTCTTTTTTTCTCCCCTCTGGTATATTTTCTTCTTTCTTAAGGCAAATACCATCCTACTTTGTTAATGGGTTATCAGATCCTTTGCTTTCAGAGCCTGCACAGCCACTTTCTCTATTTTATTCTGCTGCTTCCTTCAATCTTGTGCTTCCTGTTCGAGTGCCCCTAGATTATTTCCCATCTTCCACATGATACCTTCCATATGCATCTCTGTCAGCTTCCAGATGATATTTCTCACTTTCTAAGTTACTGCCCTTCCTAGATGCCAAACTTCCCTTGGTCTTCATTCTTACTTCTGCCTCATAAGCTCTGGTATTCCCCAAGGCACTCTTACTTTCTCACCAATCTCAAACCTTTCACAAATCCTGAAGCCGCACTCAGTAGGTGTTATTGATGATACAGTGATGACACAGCTGTGTGATTTTTCAGAAACATTGGGCAGATAAATTATACGAACAAAAAATGTTCAGGGCCCTTGAAAGGAAAAAAGTTGCTGAGCTGAAATTCTCAGCATTTGTATTTTAAAAAGACATTTTTCAACACACTATAGCAACTGTCTAGTCTCCATTGCCTAGTTGCAGGGTGAAAACCTGCAGCGCTGTGGGAGTGGGCCATACTTCTACTAGAGATCAGAGAAGCACAAATATTCTGAAATCTCTGGGTTTTTCAAGAGTCACAAGGTGATGGGAATGGTGGCTAAAGGTGGTGTGTCCTCTTGTACTCACAGTCTTTTTGATGCATTTATGTTGGAATGGTTCAGGATATGGGAGTGAACTTGCATTTTTCCCTTTTTTTGAGTAACAGGCTAGGGATGATGATCCATTCTGTAACTATCTGGAAGCTGGTGAGATTAAAGATAATTACTTTGCTTGCCAAGATGCTGGGATGAAGAAGCAAGGTGCGGTGCTTTCCTTCGCTGTGAGACAAGAAAAGAGATTCCTAGCAGAGAGTATAACTTTAACTATTCATTACCCTTCTTTTAAGTATTTCCAACACCAGAATGAAATTTATATAGTATTCTGGCTTTCCTAATGACTTGGTATTTCTGTTGCAAAGATGAACATATGACATTTTTTAATGAATTAGCCATTATTGATATTTATGCAGTCATTTATTAGACATTTAAATTGCAAATTGAATTACAATGAAATTGCTGTTCTGGAAAAAGTTACCAGATCTTCACTCTAGTATTTCCTACAAATATGTGTATATATCTATATCTATATCTATGTCTATATATAAAATCAGAGTGAATACTTAACTAGAAAAACAAGCTGTTTTTCCTGAGTCTTTGTGGGGTTTGTGTGGCAGGGTTTTGGTGGTGGGTGAGTTCTGTGAGAAGCTGCCAGAAGCTTCTCCCATGTCGGATGATGTTGATGCCAGCCGGCTCCAAGACAGACCCACTGCTGGCCAAGGCCAAGCCCATCAGTGACGGTGGGAGCACCTCTGTGATGACAGATTTAGGAATGGGGGAAAATTTCTGCACAAGAACAATTGCAGCCAGAGAGAGGAGTGAGAGTATGTGAGAGGAGCAGCTTTTCTGGCAGGACTTGTGACCAAGTGGGGATTTATGCTGAGCAGTCTGTTCCTGAAGGGACCCACATTGCAGCAAGGGAGTGCGAGTCCTCCTGCCCTGGAGGAGGAAGGAGCAGCACAACGTGATGGACCGACTGCTACTTCCATTGCCTGTCCCCCTGTGCCACAGAGGAAAAGATGTTTTAAGATTCAGATTTTATTTCTTGTTATCCTACTTTGATTTGATTGGTAAAAAATTAAATTAATTTTCCCCAAGTTGAGACTCTTTTTCCCGTCACGGTAATTGATGAGTAATCTTTCCCTATACTGTCNAGTGATCTTTCCCTGTCCTTGTCTTGACCCATGGGCGTTTTCTTATACTGTCCCTTCTGTGTCCAATTGAGGAGGGGAGTGATAGAACAGCTTTGGTGGGCACCTGGCATGCAGCCAGGGTTAAACCACCACTGGGTCTTTATCTCACTTGTACACATATTAACCTTTCATTCTTTAGACGTAAAAAGTACATAACCTTGACCAAAAAAATTGCAACATTTACGTGCTTAATATCTTCCTCGTGTGCACCTTTTTTAGTACATAATCAGAAAATATATCTCTCTTTTCAGATAAAAAGAACTGATGCATTAATGTGAAATGTAAGTGTAGTTTAGAGTTGGTTTAATTGGTTTTGTTACAGACAGCAAGTTACAAACTATTCATCATTCACTCAATCAAGTCTAGTGACTGAGATATTTCACTCAGAAAGATGGAAAACAAAAGCTGAAAGCTCCTATTCCCTGTGCAACAGAAAGCATGAGAGGTGTAGTGAGCTTGCCTGACGAGTGACAGGCACATTGCTTAATGTACTACTAGAAGTCACTTGGGTGCCATGGCAATGAAAGCTGCAAAAGATGGCATACAGAACAGCACAGTACCATGATTCAGCCTCACTGCATAGCTCACATAAAGGTTATCTCTACCTAGTGGAATATATATAGGTGCAATTGTATTGCTCACTTGTAAACTAACCTAAACTTGTTCAGGAACGAGAGAAAGTGGCAACATCAACCTGTACTTCGAAGGAAATTTTCAAGGATTCCTAGAGTGACGTTTAATTGCTCACGTGTAACCAAAGTCTTGTTGTGTAAGCTGGCTAGAATGCACTAACAAGGGTACTCCAGCACATGCCACGGTCAGTTTCCTGGCTTTCTGTTCTGCAATGGGAATACTATCAAAACCACGGTTGAATAAACCAGGAAAGGTGCAAGTCAGTTTAACTGTGCAATGGCTAAGCAGTGTCTCTGCTGTGGGTGTGAGTATCCCTTGGAAAGAACAGAAGAATGCTATACAGCTTGGAGGTGTGAAGGATGTGTAACCTGCCTGATGGAATTCTTTCCTGCTCCATAGTACAGAACTCAGGACTTACATTTAGAAAGCCTGAAAATTGAACCATTACTACTTAGTGATTTTGTTCATTCTCTCAATAAGAAATATGTAATAACCATTGTCAACTCCCAATTCTAATCACAGCTTCTTTCCACCTTTGTTTAAATGAGAATGAGGGCAGAATCATGTGCCAACTAGAAACCTTTCCCTATTTCTAAAATTCTTCCTTTGTGTAGTCTCTTCTGGCCACAAACCAACCTGCTGTTTCCCACTCAGATTAGATATTAGAAAGAAATTCTTCACTACGAGGATGGTGAGGCACTGGAATAAGTTGTCCAGAGAAATTGTGGGTGCCCCATCCCTGGGAGAGTTCAAGGCCAGATAGGATTGGACCTTGAACAACCTGGTCTAGTGGAAGGTGTCCCTGCTCGTGCAGGGGTGTTGGAATGATCTGATCTTTAAGATCCCTTTCAACCCAAACCATTCCATGATTCTATGACTTGGCTCTCATAGCTGGATCCCTTTTGTTCACACAGAATGCTGCCTGGATGTATTTACGAAACTGAAGTGCAGATTTTAATCACTCAGTCAGAAATTACAGATTAATTTTTCTTCTGCAAAGGAGAGCTTGATGAGGGATTGGGATTAGATGGCTAGTGAGCCAGATGAGAGAAGCAGGACTGGATCACAGAAACAGGAGAAGCACATTCAAAAGCTGTTCAAAATGTGTTTGCTAAGAACATGCTTGGGCATTCCTGGGCCAGGGATACTGAAGGATTTTTGCACTGTAAGAGAATAGGGAGAGAAGTAGGGTCTACAATGAGAAAGTAAATTTAAGGATGCGTTCCTAGCTGAACACTTATACTCAGGACTCTAGTTTGTGGGGACACAGATTTCTGGGAGCATCATTACGGCTGGACTGCTAGGGATGATCCTACCCCCATCACTTAAACCTGTACACACACACACACCCCCTCCCTTACAAGATCCCACTTAGCCTTTATCCTTTCCAAAAAGATACAGCTCTTCTCTATGTGCTTTCACACAAGATCTGTCAGGCTACATTTGCCTTGGTTTACATGGTATAATTAATTATTGTCAAATAATTTTAAAATTTTGAAACCTACTAACACCCACTTGTACTATATCTACACTGTGAAAGTCCGTCCAATTGAAATACTGTCATTAAATCCATTGCAGTTTCATTGCACATAATTTTGTGGGTTTTGAATAAATACTGTGTTTCCAACCCAGTAGTCTGAGGCATATTGCTCAAAGATAAAGAACAGTACTAGTCATCGAGCCCCTATTCCCATTACAGATAAAAAGATACTCCTTCTCTATTTTAAATGAGTAGGAGGAATTTGAAGTCAAAACTAGATAGAATTAACTAGAAAATGTCTTGCTAGTTTCCAAGGAAGTGGAAAGGTTTTTAACCTTCCAACCAGAGTGTATATGGAAAGAGATATTGGACCAGAGATCATATATGTCATGAAAAGCAAGACTTACTTGACAGAAATCAATAGATTTACAGCATAAGTGAGATCAAGATTACGTTTTTTCCCCTTTTCTACCTTCTTTCATTACAGAAAGAAATAAAATATTTTCAATTTGTCATTTTAATGACTAACCTAAGAGCTTTTCAATGTCCATTCCATGTTCATGCAAGGCAGTATATTAACTTCTGTGTCCCGCCTGAGTGGTTCAAAGCATCTCCACTTGTCACCTAAATTTGTCACAGCAGCAAAGAACGTGATACACTGAAGCCTTCCATGTACATACTTTGCAGAATCATGTTGTGCTTATCTTGGAGATTTGATATTTAGACCTGCAAATGTATAAAGAGTAAACGAGTATCATAAACACTGACAAATACATTACAGCTCTAGCAAAAACAGGTTCTTAAACATTCAACAACTATTTTTGGTATTTTACCTTTTCCTGCAAATTATGTTTGAATAACAAATTGTTTAGTTTGACATGATCACATGCAGCCATGGCAATGGTGTGGTTCATAATCTGAAAAAAAAATATATTTGATTTTTATTTTAATTTAAGTCCTTTACAAGTTGAAGGAGTGATATTCTTTTCTACTAATGAGAAAATAATATTTTTTGGTTTGTTTTTTTTTCTGGTGAATACTGGAAATCTTGAGTTTGCACTGTCAACATTAAGGTTTGTCGCTTTGTCATATTAAGAGATGACATCAGTAGTTACTTTAGTTCTCAAATCAATTATCATGCTTATTGATGATACTTGTATAAAGTTATGACTTATCTGCCCAGCATAACACTAGGAATTTTCTGCCTCCTTTTAGAAACATACGAAAACAGGAAAAGTGTGAAAAATATGTTGAAAGGAGACTAACAGAAGAGCTTTGTTAAATTAAAGGCAGAGTAACTGCAGTGAGTACCTCCTGAACATCTCACTGCTGTGTCAGCTTCGTCATTTAGAGGTCTTGACATGATGGATATCAGTGCCACCATTCTGCCTTCAAGGTGGAATTTATAATCATTGATATGCCACTGATTTCATCCTGCTGTATTTAAAATAATTAATCACAACAGTTTATCTGTCAAAGATATCTTTTCTAAGTTACGCACAAATGATGTCTTATTTATGTTTTCTCTGAATTACATATATGCATTCCATTCCTTTATAGTAAATCAGTTTCTACCCTAAGTTTCTTGTTAACAAAGCTCTAAGTAATAAAATAATCCAGTCTGGAATTTTATTCTGTTTTGTATTTATTTTGCTACCTGTACATACTGCACCATCTTATTCAGTGACTTCATTTGAAGACTTTAATGTTTCTCAGCATTAATACCTTGAAGAGTTCCCATCTTCGAAAACATAAGCTGGGTTTTTTTCCCTTGTAATTCGAAGGTCTGAGGGAGGAGAAAGCATGATGCAGTGTTGATTGGCATCAATACTGATCTTTGAACTCAGATGTGTCCTTTTATTTGTTTTTTGATGCTATACCTCTGACAGCTATCACAGAGATTTCTCCACTGGCTCCTGCAGGCCTGTGGTAAACTCTGTAGTTCTACCACCCTATCTTCTCTGTGTTCTTGCTGCTGGCCTGAGTGGTTTTGTTTGGAAATCGGGGAAAAGTAAGTTGGGAAAAGAACATTGTGTTGCCTGAAGGGTTGCGAGTGACACCTAAAACAGCTCCACCTGAGGACAAGAGGCTTTTGTCCATTATGTGCTGCATGACAGCCTTCCCCTCTGAGGGATTCTCTGCTTTCTCTACATTCATGCCTTCCACTATTTGTCATTCATATATTTTTAGATTAGTAAGGGTTAGTTTAAATAACTGTTTTGAGAGAAAAGTCCTGTCTGTAATCACACATCAACAATTACATGGGGCCGAGATATTGCTCAAGAAAAGATAGTCACTGTCCTTTACTTATTGTTACTATTTTTCCTTTTTCTTTTTGAAGTTGCACCGAGCATTCATTAAGAGGAAATAATATAATAAAATGTGGATAATTATTTGCTTATTGTAACTTTAGGAAAAACACATAAACAGATTTCTGGGATGAAGTTGTTTATATACAATTAATTGTTGAATTCTATGAACTAAATTGCAAGATATAATCTATAATACGTATCATATATAACACAAGTATGAATATATCTTGAGAAAGAAAACAGGGCTGATACAGAAAATGTACAACAACTCATACAAGTCTGCTACAGAGTGTGTTTGTTACAAACAATTTGATAAGCTCTACCCAACATTCTTGATAAGATAAAGTCTTATATAAATATCCTCCATGTATATGTCCTCCACTGTACAGTTTGAGCTGTGGCAGCATCTTTCAGGACATGCTTTGACCATCAGTTCTACCCATTGTGACTTCAGACCTGAATGAGCAGTTGCTCTGTGTCCTGCCACCAGATAGGGCAGTCAGGTATTAATTACATGAAAATTTTCTATGCTCCATATTGCAGTTCACACACGGACAAGACACGCAATTTCAGTTTCATAAACTACAGTAAAAGAGGTTAAATTGCTAACATACTCATGCAAGATGCTTATTCATTGTGTCTGGCTATGCCACCACAATGTCAAAAAAATGTTTTATGCTGTTGTTGATTATACTCTTTTAGTAGTTCACAGGTGCTTTACACCAGGATGTGTAACATTTGCCTGCTCCTTTTATATCATGGCACTTCAGGAATGATGGTCATGACTTGCACAGTTTGTGAAATTTGATTCAGACCATTCTGATAGCTTGGAAGGATTTAGCTAACACCATAACAAACAAACAAGAACACACACAAAATTGTTGCAGTCCATGGAAACCTGCAAGTAAAATATTCATTAATTACAGCATCATGTAAGTTAAATCAATTTCAATCTATAAAAGTTAAAATATGAAACACGCCCACCTGCAGTTTCTCTAAGGAAAACTTTCCTTCTGATGGACTTTACAAAATGCACTGCAGAGTTCATCTGCCTAATTTGCTACCAGGTTATCTGCAGAAAAAACAAAGTGATAGTGGCTGGGAATAAAAGAGGGAAGGTATGTTTGGAGGCAGAGATACATCATCCTTGGGCTTTTAAGAATATCATATGGGGTGGAAATAATTTTCACTTGGCTTTAGATGTTTACAACACAGGCATGGAGCTATTCAGACTTCTTCTTTGGGTAATTGTCTATCCAATTTTCCCCCAGTGGTCTTCAGGGAAGCCTAGATAATTACCCCAGAAGTAGATGTTCTTATACTGCCAATGTGCATAAGCTAAGCAAAATAAATTCTGCTCCACAGTTCAGCATTCACCTTTTACCTTTTAGGCTCCCCCACAATAGTCAACACATAAAACTTAGACTGTGTTGTAGTAATAGATGCGTGAAAATCACATGAAATCATGAGAAACAAAACTGTGAAAAATATTAAACAGGAATATGTTTCCAGACTCCTATTTTGCAAATGGCAATGATGAGATGTTATCTGTATTTCATGCCATGACCACTTAACCCTCCAAAGAAAAGAAAAAGACAATTCTAGGATTTAGTAGAGACCTTTTAACATAAAATTAGTCCACTGAAGGAGTGAGATGAGGCTGGGGGGATGAGGTTGGGGCATGGAGATGGACGGGGATGAAGTCAGGGCAGAGGAACAGACAGGACAGCTCTAAGGAACATTATTTTACTCTTCTGATTAAAAATATTCATTAAAAATTGAAGAAAATATACATCTTTAGAAAGACTTGGTTGGGATTTTATCTTACATTACCATATGGCAACTGATATGTAGTAGGAAATCTTTCCAAAATACTGGTTTCTTACATCTGGTAGCAATAAATTAAAGTCTGGTTCTTAATTTTGTTCAGGCTTTGTAAAGTATCTGCATGGCTGGTGTATTTGTAAATAATGCTAGCAAAGAAATCAAATGTGAAAATGAAAGCATTGAATCTTTATGCTCATATCCTTTTCAGTAAATATGCAGGTTCTTCTTTTAACCCTGGAGACCAGATGTATCACATGTAATGAGATTCGACAAAGTATCAATATGCACAAATACCCCAAAAGGAATCTGGGCATTCAGTTCATTCCTGAGAAGTAGGACTAATGAGGAATGAATAAATATGTATGTAAAAAGCAAGACTGGATTGAAAGTTAAGTCTTACGGACATGGCCGATGTTTAAAGATTACTGATGATCAATACTTTGAAGATATTCTCCCAGAGAAAATTTGTCAGGGGAAAAAAATAAGTATTTTGAATATATTTTTGAAGTTTATGAAATAATTTTGAATAAAGCAGGCCTACTGAGAGCTGAGCTGGAGTTATTCACTCAATACTTCCAGGTAAAGTTTAACAGATTTTTGATTGTTTAGTCAGCAGGTCTCTGTTTTCTTCACCAAGCTGAAGTTGCTCAACAACTTGCAGTTGCAAAACCTCTTTGTCTCAGATGTCACAGTTCTCAGATTCTCACCAGTCTGCTGATTCCTCAGAGCTTAAGAAAACAGACCACAAAAAATACCTTAACTATATGCAAACTACAGCAGTGATCTACTGCACACGAGTTCTGTGGAGCACAGTTTGTTCTGTGCAGTTCACCTTGATTCTGAGATGGTTTCTTACTGAATTACATGTTACTGAGATTTTACTCCAGAGGGACTATATCTGCAGTAAAAACTCTGCAAATGTCCTGCACTCATTCTGTTATAGTCCACGCCACCTATATGGATCCAGAGTCGTATGATGTGTTTTTAGTCTTGTCTGAGTCCTCCAAACTACATCATGGATGAATCTCCTCATAGAAAAATCCTCCTCCTTGATATATAGAGATAAACCACTGTCATTTTAACTCTTCATGGCATCTTTGAAAATATGGCCAACAGAATATTCTGCTGGTCTCTACAGGATCATTCTGGTAGATCACATTTATGTGACAAAAAAATATGTATAACAAGGACAAAGCAAAAACTTACCTGAAATACATAGTACTACAAAACCATCCATATTGTGTCACATAGGCCACATGCTTGGTTTTACTTCATAATATTGATTAATAACAACAATAAATTAATACAGAAAGGGATTCATCTATTCTGTTAAAGCAATTTGTGTCTTTAGCAAGCAATTCAAAGGAAAAGTAAAAAAGAGGATATTGAAGAATTTAAAAATATGTAGATGCGGAATCTTATCCAGGATGCACAAGCTAACCTACATAATGTTAATTATGTTCTGATTAGATGAAATTTTTCACACAAAACTCTTCTCTGCAATATTCAGCAGATGCAGTGTCCACAAAATCATCAGTTGTTACTTGACAAGGTTTTTTGTCTTGGAAAAAAATTAAATCCCTGAATGATAAACAACCATTCCTTGTTACTTCAAAATGTATCCCTTGATTATTTTCTTCATGATTACTTTATTTTGATTTTAGTAATTACATTTGAAAATCTAAAACCAGAATGAAGTACTTTAAATATTCTCAGAGTTAAATTATTCAGGAAGCCAAATAAACTTGATTTTTTTCCCCATTAATTAAGCATTGGAACAATTTCGTCTTTCCAGACAGTAACAATTAGTACAAACTGTTTGAATTACTGACAAAGAAAAAAATTATTGGTGTCAGCCTCCGCAGTAGATAGACCACCAGAAAACTAACTATTGAGATGAAATTCTGATACCACTGAAATCCATGGAAATCATGTCATCAGTGGACTACAAGAAAACCAAGAGTTTATCTTACTTATTAGCAGGGTTGGTACAAGCTTTGAGCAAATCCCAGCTGTATGGATGAGCTACATGAGCATCTTTCTATCATTAATACTTAGTAATAATACAAAAAACTCTTGCAGAACCATGAGCCAGCCCAGTGGAATTCCACTTTATTGTTTTGGCCTTGCTTACTGGGAATTGTTGAAAATTACTTTAAAAATTATCATTGCATTAATTACGTTATCTGTGCTTGCAATATTATATTCTATAGGGTCAGGAATGTTTGATGAATGCTTTTAGAATCATCAGTTGTAGATCCAGTCACCAAATTCAGAAGACCTAATGGGTTGCTATATCATGGCATTTTATAACTAGTAAATCCTGAAATCCTGCAGTGTTTTTAGGTCTGTGTGGGTGTTGGGGTTTAGGAATGGTATTCTCCAATTTAGTGCTCCCACTGAGACCACTGCAAACCACGCAGTGCTCTTTCACTCCCCCCCACCCCACTCCTTACCTATGGCCGGCTGGAGAGGAGAATTGGAGGCACAAAAGGCAAAGATCACGGGCTGAGACAAGAACAATTTACTGGAAGCAGCAATGAGACAAATAAACCAACAGCAACAGCAACAGTAACAGTACTAATGACAGAGGGTAAAAGAAAGAGGCAGAAAATTCATATGAAAACCCCCAGACAATACCTGACCACTCCGTCTGCCATCCCACGCTGACCTGTTAGGGAGCCCTTATCTCATCCCTGGAAAATGACACGAGGTGGTATCACATAACCTCTGGGTCCTGGCCATGCCCCTCCTGCCTGCTGCCAAAATTAACCCCGCCCCAGCCGTAACCAGGACAGTGGGAATCCTTGTTCACCGTGGTTGCACTACGTACATTTTTGGAGCTAAAAACATGGTCTTGGCAGGACTGAAGTTTATTGGAATTGCTCTTCAAATCCCATAAAAATCATTAGTATCCACTTTCTGTGCTAAGGTACCTGGAGTGGATACATACTGGTAAGTTACTTTGGCTACAATACTTTTTCTAAGAGTGTATGTTGTTCCACTGGAAAGGAACATGTGAGCTGTGAGGCTGGAGATAAGAAATCTCTGCAAAAATGGAACCTCATTTTCTGTCCTCTTTGTTGTGTTTTTTTCTGAAACATGGATCTTTCTAATAAGTGCTTAGGTTTCCAAGGCCACAGTAGCATTCTAAAGAGGAATTTTCAGGCAACAGCTTACTTCAGAAGTTCATTTTCATTGGAGAATATAAATGGTTGTGAGTTAACTTTTTTAGTTAATAAATTCTTCGTTGAAACTCCCACGGAACTGTTCTCTGAACTACAAGACTGCTGTTATTTGTCTCTAAGTGTTGCATATTGTAAATAGCTCTTTGGAATCTCGAGTCAAAGTATCTGCTTGCCTTCCTCACTTCTCGGCTCTTGGGACCGTGTTACTTGCATGAGGGTTCTCAGTGAAAAAAGCTTCTAGTACTCTGAGTTGCAAAGACAGAAGTGAAAATAGGAATTCCCTTCACATTCCTCTTGGGAATAATGTTGAAAATAATTCTCAGGCTTTAATGTTAAAATTAATTTTGACTTCAAGAAGAATAGGAATTGGTTCCAATTATAAGGGGAAAAAAAAGCAGTAGACCCCCATTTCAGACAAAATAGTTCTGGGAAATTCTCTGTGCCTGTATCCTCTTCTTACTTACTGAAGCAGCAATGAAAGGACCTTTCCAAGCCCTTTCAACAGGACTCTAGAAGAAGCTCTTTTCTTCACGTAGGTTAAAATTAGCACTAAAGTCCACTCAGTTATGAAGTGTTGTGTTCAAAGTGAGGATACTTCTTCAAAATCATATCTTGCAACTGGGAAGAACTGAGAGATGGTCTTTTGTCAGATTTAAATCAGAAGAGCTGAATCTCCAGTTGTGGAATTGAGATGTCTTAAACTTGGCCTTTTGATAATCAGTCATAATAGATTTGGAAAATCTATATAGTTTATCTGTAATAAACACAATTATACAGTTTTGTTTAAAATCATATTTTAAGCAACATCCAATACTGTCGTGGTGAGAACAGTCAGCAGCTGCTCAAGAACAGAAGTATAAATTTCCAAACACAGAGATATTGCTACATTGAATAGGATGCAAGAGGGAAATATAAGGATACTACACAATGCAATATATATCTCTGACAACTGGTTAGTCCTCAATTCATAGGTTGCAAAACCCACTTTTAGCAAAACTAGCAAATATTTTTTTCCTACATTATTGACTTTCATTCTGATTGAAATAGAACTATAATAACTTAGTCCAGAACTACTTTCTGGGGGAACTGAGGGTGCAGCAGTCTCTTAGATTAACACTTGCTGGTGCCATCAATGCTCTTGTGCCACAGCTGGGAGGCTGCACAGCCTACCCCAGCCTACCATCCTAAGACACTAGAGGACCTGTTTTAATGGTGGACATAGTGGTGGTGCTGAGTTCATGGTTGGACTTGACCTCAAAGGTCTTTTCCAAACTTAACCATTCCACGATTCTAAACCTAGTTGAGATGCTGTGATCCCATAACTCCACTGCAGTACCTATATACTTCAGCAAGGTGTTTCATGAAGTCACCTTTCCCTTATTTGTTTTCTCTGTATTTTAAACTTAATCCTACTGTCACTGTAGCCACTGTTACTTTCCTCATCTCCTACTGCTCCTTACTTATTTCGTGCTGCAGTTTTAGATGTAATAAGTTTTTACTAGGCTTCTGGATGTTGCTACTGGCGTATAGTAGAGATAGAACCCATTCAACAGTCCATGACATATTGAATTTACATAAGTCAGTCTAAATACTTGATTAATTATCCATTAGCAGTAAGTCACTACTGTGCGATCTGTTTCTGGAGATATCACACAGTATTATGCAGTAATTATGCACTTCTTCTTTATGAGTCTGTTCCAGTGGTTTTTTCACACTGACTGAGTGCAGCATCACGGTTTACATATGCTCATTAAAGCTGTCATATTAAACCCTTAATTCTAAATTACCATTAGGGTATTAGAAGAACGGCCTGGCCAAACTTTCATTTCCCAGCCAAATCCTTAGATCTGAGAAATTCTGAAAACTTTTTTCTCCTCTCTTAATCATCAAGCCCTTAACAGAAAATGTTGATTTTCACCTGAACCATCTTCAGCTACTGCAAAATCCTCACAGACTGCTCCAACGTGACCTTCACTCAGCAAAGTTTCCACTAGAAATTTCCTACGAGAGTCCGGGCTGAACAAAGGCTGAGCAAAGATCTTAGAGTTTGTCCCAGAGGATTTAGTACCACCTGCGTAACACACAATAAGTTTTATTTTGCATGGTTTTGTATTTTTGAACTTGAATAATTCAACCATCTGTGTTAAATAATTAATTTGGGGGAATTAGCATTTAAGAGATTTCTTGTATAAAAAAAATCAAATCTAGTGTGCTGCTATGTTTAACTTTTATCATGTACATTTGCTCACTTGATTTTGTATCTGTGTTTTTACACTTTACAGTCTCATTCTTAGACAGTATAAATAATAAGTCCAGTCACAGTCCTACACTTGTTATTTTGATATCCGATAAAATGCACTACCACTGAACTCCCTCTACAGTTTCTATAGAGTTCAATATGTATTTTTTCTATCATGTCAGTAGTTACACATTACTTTAGCTAAGGACTTTGAATTTTACATGAACCTCAATTAATTAATGAATCTTTGAAGCAACTTTGAGAGACAAGAATGAATTATGGGTAAATGAAGACACGGGAGATTTTTGATTTGCTAAATTTCAATACAGATGAGAAGCAGAATAAAGAACAGAACTGCAGCCTATGGAGGAGCCCATGCCAGAGCAGGTGGATGCCCAAAGGAGGTTGTGACATTGCCTGAAAATTGTATTAAATTACCCCTTCAAAGCCATTTGGGCCGTTACGCACAAGCACTTTGCTGGTGCAGTGCAGTCCAGTCTGTATGTGTGTATTTAAGTCCTTCTTTAGGCAAGCAATTAAAATATCTGAGTAAAACTACTTGTTTAAAATTAGCACAGCTAAATTCAGGAGACCTGCTCTGGTTAGCAATTAATTTCTGTGTGTTTTCCAACTAAAAAAATGCTCCTAAAACAAAATGAAATAATCAGGCCAAAGCCATTCAAGATTAACTCATTTACCAATCAACTCATCAGCATCTCTTTCATCTTCTTAGTGTTGAAGAATAGCATAAATTTAGCTTTGGGAAACGAGACTCCAAGCATATTTGACCCATATTTGTCAGAATTGATCCAACTAAAATGGTGAAATTTTGAATCTGATTCTGTGGTTCATATTCTGCTTTATTCCACGTTCAGATCACTGTGCAGCAGGCATCCCCAATATGAATAAGAACTGAAAGAAAGAGGGAATAACAAGCCAACATTTTGCTCATTGTTTCATTTTGACCTCTACACACACTTGTGGGGACATCCAGGTACACCATGAATCCAGGGTTCTGGGTATTTTGAAGTCATTAATCTACAGAGAGCCTGGAAACAATTCCTCATTCTTGCTCACCTCGCAGAATCAGAGAAAAAAAAAATCTCAGAAAAGTTGAGCTTCTACTTTCCCTCCACCTCAGCCCAGAGATGGAGGGAAAACCCTTAGGAAATTTATCTTAACATAATTGTATGTTTCATTTTTTCCTCTTCTGGGTTCCTACCTAGGAATAAATAGCAGAAATACATGAGGCTTAGACTATTACTCTTCCAAAATTTTCTTGCAGGTAGGCATCAGTGTATTCAGTAGCCAGCTTTCATAAAACAGAAACATGGCTCATCTGATACTCTGTGTGTGATTTGCACTAACAAAACATCTGATTTAGAGAAAAGATAATTTTCCAATTAGGCCGTTTGAGATTGTAAGGTGAATAGTTTATAAAATCCCATAGCAATTCACAATAATGCTGTGTAATTAGAATTCTAAAATCTTATCTTTCTAAAGGTTGTTTCTGAAGGCACACAGACTTTCAGATTTATCTCTGTGATTATGAAGCATTGCTAGTACTATAGAAGGTAATAGACTTCAGAGGTCTGTATGTGCAGGGTGCTGCTGAGCATGCCTGAGAGATTTGCTGTTCAGAACACTGATGTCACCAAAATTTTTGTGTGTCTTGTTTCAGATACCTGTACAGAGGTTGACTTGAGATTGATTCAAGTCTCCAATCTAGAAATTCTAATTTCTCTTCAGTCCATCCCAAGCAGGATAGTAAGCAATTTCAATGTAGACTAGATTCTCACATCACCTGAACAATCCTGATTCACAACATCCATCTTTAAAATAAGTAAATTAGCTAAGGTCTAGCTGCTGAAAGAAGAATAAACCAGCAGTTAACCTCAATGTTTTGGATACAAAATTTTTTTTTTGAGGTGTAACAGTGCAGGCACTACTTTTTTTTTGTTTCACTGACATATGGTGGGGATGAAGTGGTGAAATGCCTCACAGTGTATGTTCTAGTTGTTTTATTTCAAATATTCATACTATAATTGGATAATACTAACAGTGTGTACTGGGTTTGGCTGTTAATGATGGACTTAATTTTCTTCCTGTCAGCCTGAATGGTGCTGTATTTTGGATTTGCAATTAAAACAATGTTGATAGCACACAAGTGCTTCGGCTATTGCTGAGCAGTGCTTGCACAGCATCAAGACTTCCTTTTTTTTCCCATTCTGCCCCAACAGCTAGTAGGCTGGAGATGGGCAAGAAGCTGGAAGGGGAAGCACCTGGGACAACGGACTGCAGTTGACCAAAGGGATATTCCAGGCTACGTAACACATTCAGCAATAAACCTGAGGGGAGGGGGCTTTGTGGGAGATAGCCATGGCTTGGAGACTCATGGGTCATTGCTCTACTACTGGTCATCTTGATGCCTACATCACTCAGGGTTTCTTTGTTTGTTTGCCTTTTTGATCTTTCCATCGCTTACTAAACCGTCATTGTCTTGACCCATGAGTTTTCTTGCTTTTGCACTTCCTATTCTCTCTCCTCGCCAGTTAAAGGTGAAGAGTCAGTGAGCGGCTGGGTGGGGCTTAGCTGTGGCCAGAGTGAGCCCACCACACACCAGCACATTACCAGAATCTCACAATGCTGCAGACAAAAGAAACTGATTTCTGAAGATAAAAGATAGGAAGGAAATAATAGAAATAGAGGGATCTATCAAAATGCCAACCCATCTTATCTATGTATTCAAAAGGTGTGAGTGTATATGAATAGGATTTGAAAAATATAAAACCAGGTATAAAGATTAAATAATACCAGACCAATATGAAAATTAATAACACATAGGTCAGAATAACAGTCATAATAGGAGCAAAGGATTGGTGCGTTTTCTCAAGAAGTATTACATTGTCTCCTGAAAGAAAAGCAAATATGTGTGACAATTGACTTGTAGTCAGTAAACTAGGAAGCAGCAGATTGCGAATGTCCTGTATTCTTGAAGTAATGGTGAAGTAATGCAAGGTCTGCACACATCCTTCTCCCTCATCCTGCTTTTTTCAGAAGAGTGTAGGAGTCTCTACTAGAACAGATGAAGTGAAGAGCACTTTGCAGAAAACAACGTGCAGTAGGAGTTGGTTGCAAAGTAAATATCTGTCCAAAATTATAGTGTAAGAGCTTCTTCAGTAACATCTACAGCAACACTCCTTTCATGAGAGGTGACCACCTTAATCTGACTGACACATTTTTTATCCTTTTGTAGTCTTCAAAATGGCAGTAGATGTCATTAAAAAAAAATTCAAGCTCAAGAGCAGAGATCTGATCTCGTTACAGTTTCTCAAGTCCATAATGCCTTTGCTCACTAGATGAGATGGTTTTCTTGAGAAGGACTCTCCTTCCCTATTCCAAGTACACATACAACATTGCCACCTCTAAAGTACTTCGAGATCATTGCCTTTTTTTAAGCAACAAGCATGTTGAGAAAGTTCTTCTATACACCAACGTCCTTTTCCTGTCACACAGAAGGCAATTTGAATGCTGTGCCCTGAGTGCTCTGTATGCTTAGCAGCACTGAAAATAGGTCTTCAAACACAAGACACTTCAGAGATTTCTCAGTTCTGAGTGTGAAGAGACTGAAAGGAACCTCTGAGCTTTGTCCATGTGTTTCTATGAGTGTCCATGCCCACAAGCACATGGCCATTCGCAGACTTAGCTAACCACTACCAATTCCTTGGTGCTTAATAGGACACTGTACATTTGTTTATGTTTTATTAAAGGGATTTTAAATGCTTGTTTTTCTAAGAAAGAGCCTTCCAATAGTGCACATTAAAACTTCATTGAAGCATTTCTGCTTTCTCCTTTGGATGTCCTAGGAGCAGCAGTCAGGCACACAGTGGTTATGACTGCTCTGTTCCTGTGCTTTTTCCTAGATCTTTTCCTCTCCTGTATTGATTCTGTTGTTGACACTAGGCAACTTGCACAAATCAGGTAGTTGAAGCTGGATGAAGTGAATCCCGATGAAAGACAGATAACAGCAATTTTTCCCTGGCTGGATATCCACTATTGGGTGCAAAACTACTTTTTAAAAGGGGAATTACAGAAAGACTCATTTGTTTTCTAATGGTATATACTTAATGCTTCCTTACCATCTCCCCCGCACCAGCCTCTGGCAAGAAGAGCTGCACAGGAGCTTTACAGGGGCACAATCAGAGAACTCACTTACTTGGCTGATGCAGTAGCTCAGGCCCAGTTTTTCAGCACGCAGATTGTGAATGATGCACCAACGCGACTCCATCAATTCAAGCACAGAGTGGTAAGAACACATTTGTTGCCACTGATTTTATGCAACAATTCAGCTTTCTGATGGCAAGATTATACAAAAGTCTGATTTAACTAACTATTCCTTATCATTCCTCATTTTCACAAATGATGAAGCATTCAGTGCCTCAGAACACTTTTCAGCAGATTTCTTGAAACTCTTTCATGCTCTGCGTGTTTTTGCAGATCTGCTACATTTCAAATGTTTATAGTTCTGCAACGTGGGTGAGCATTTTTGATGTTCTGAAAATCTTTTATTGAGGAGAAAAATCATAAATTTACTCTTCATAATTGGTTACTAATTTTAATGTTATTTTACACAAGCAAACCATCCTTTCAGATTAGGTGAGACTTGCAGATCATGATGTAAATTCCAAGATGCAAAATATGCAATCCATACAAATCTGATTTTGGCTTGTCTTTGGCGTTTAGGGGAAGAAAAGATTTCTGGTGAGCAAAACTTTTAAGTACAACATTGCAGTTATTCCTATGAAAAAAATAACAACATTTGAAAAAGCATTAATTTTTTTAAAAAAGAAAAATTAATGTGAAAATTCATCGGACTCTATCTGTGATCTACTCAATATCCACTTTGAAGAGAGGATTACAAGCAAATATTACCAAGTATGTCAAGTATTTATGAAGTCCAGATAACCTACTCTCTATAACCAAGAATGGAGAAAGAGCAAAGTGCCGTGGCTTACCCATGATTAAGTAGGAATGTCTCTGGCAGACTTATCCCTCATCCTTCCGGTTGCATGGTGCCTTGGAGGAGTAACAGGTTACACTTACATTTCAGTTAATCATATGGTAATTTTGAAAATCTGCACGCGATATTCTCTTTTTATACAAACCTTACCCAAATGAGAAGCTTCACAAGCTGACAGAGGCTTCATTATGCTTGAATTTGTTTTTCCAGTACTCTGTTAAATGTTTTTTCATCTGACAATTTGAAACACATCACACGGATAGAACTGTTCAGGCCATGATCCACATAAAGTGAACAGAGCCTTTAAACATAGTTTTTGCCTGTAAAGGAAAAGAACAGCAACTGAGATATATAAATCAAACTGTTGATCATGTAAATTCTACAGTGAAAGATAAAACTAACAAGAATAGAGAAATGTATGAGGCTGCTTCTATGCATCACCAGCCTCTGTTTTCTTGAAAACCTAGATAATAAACAATCTTTTTGTAGAGTAAGATGAAAGGTGGTTGCTTTGTGCACTTTTTGAGCCAAACTAACTAGGCATGTTCTCCTATCTAAATCATGACGTTGCAGAGTACCACAAAATAAGGAAGATTTATAATATAAAAAATACGGAGGGCATTAGTAAAAATTTGGTGGAAAACAATTGCTGTTTGCTGTTTGCTTTAGCTGATTTCCCAGAGCCATACCTCAGAAAAACAAAATTGATAAAGTGCACTTGAAGTTCTATCTGCATAAATTTCTGCAATTAGGCTTCCTACAGCAAAGGAAACACAAATGACTCTGTGCTATGCCAAACCCCAGAAAAATAGTGCAGAATCCCATTTGGGCTATTTGTGTGGCCCAGAGTGAGTGTCTTAATTTCCAGGGACTTCAGGAATTCCACCTGCAAATCCAGAGATATTTGTAATAATTTATCCTGGAAACGTAATACCCAAATTCTGGATTATTTTGCCTGACTTGATTTTATAAACAGAGTATGATATAATGTTTAGAAAGGATTAGAGACAGAAGTCTTTATCCTCAGTGTTGGTATGTGCACTGTAAAATGTACAAGTCACTTAAAATGTACAGATGTATGAATAATGCCTCTTTAGTTCATGTCCAAATGAAGAGAAGAGAAACAGAAAAAAAACAACAGCTGAAACAAAGTTGGAATGAAGTGGGGATATTTTAGCACTATTTTAAAACTCAGGGAAACTTAATTTCAGATTAAACACAAATGTTTCATTCTTCCAAGAACACATGATTTGTATTCCATTTATTTGAAGAAGTCACCCTGTTCTACAGAGAGTATGGCAAGTCCCATCCTACCAGAGAGGCAGAGCTAAGCTGAGGAAGCTGGGAACACCTACCTTGTGCCTCTGGCAGGAATATTTGATTAAAACATTCTGGCAAAGACCTAAGGAAATAGTTACACAGAGAAAATATACTTCAGGCCTGAAACAGGATAATATGACAAAAGGAGTAGATGACTATTCAGAATTTAATAAGCAATGGTTTCCTGATTTTTAGCGAAATCAAGTTAAATGATTGTCATTTCTGCAATTCTTCAGAGCTGAGCCACAAGTCTGCTTTACAGGATCTGGCAGGTCACTGGACACCACTGAACATTTACAGCAGCTTTGAAACATGTCTGGATTTTCTTGTTCAAATGTAAACAGCCAAAGGAATAAATCCAATTGTGAGCATGAGACAACTGTAATATTTTAAAGTCAAATGAAACTGAATGTTTTGCCAAATGTTTTGCCAAAGCAATTGTGAATATATTACAATGGTACTTGTTCTTCCTCGTGCACTCATTAATTTAATGTCTTTTAATTCCATGTGAGGAAAAATATTACATACTTTTTACCCATTTTAACAATAGATGGAAAGTATTTCTTTTTGATTTCCATGCTTTTCCTATACAGGTTGCATATTTGCTGTAGCCTTGCTCTCCTCAAAACAAGAATATTTCCTAAAATTGCAACTATAAACTGAGGAAATGTTACAGCATCTCAGATAAGATATTCTGAACACACCTCAGCATTTCCATAGCTCTATTTCAAAAAGCTGGCTGAAGAACAACCAGAAATCTTGATGATAGAACATAATCTATGGAAACTTTGACAGAAACTGCATAACATAAGTATCCCATAAATGACAAGATCTTTTAGGAGACCGATATGAATGACGATCTCAAATCCCATTTGGACTTTCCATAGGAAAATCACCCACCCATCAGCTGAGCTAAGTTGAATTAGTTCTGGGTCCAAAGAGACCCTGCCAGGACGGACACACAGCTTCCAGTTTCCCACTAACATATTTAGTGTTAGCTCAAGTTCCCTCGTAGCATTACTAGACATAAAGTTTCAAAAGCCTCATTCCAAAGCCTCAGTAAAGATCCATGTATTTTTGCATTCAGTTGTATTGACACAAAACTATAGAATTTAGAAGTGGTTTGTGTGCTCCTTTGTCCACAGCCATTGCAAGAGAAGGTGGTTGAAACACCTCAGCTCTTGAGTGAGTTACTGAGAGAAGTTAACAGACCTGGGACTATGAGTGGCATCAGCAGCCACTCAATACTTCAGAAACACACCTTGTATCTCAAAAAGCAGATAAGTTGCTGCTGAAGTGATGAGTCCTGTGGCTGAGAGACACATTGAGGAGCCAAAGTGAATCCTGGGTTGTGCTTTTCATGAAGGGGTTAATTTCCACCATCAAAATGGAGATTTGAAATATTTAACTTCAGGCTTCCCATGTAGCTTTTCACTATTTGAGGAATAATCCATTGCAAAATCCTGAAGATTTTGTTATCTCAGGATATTTGTTCTCATCTATTCCTAACCTTTCTCTCATCAAACAGCGGTAGGAATCTTATGGGATTAAATTCTCTACTGTTACAACAAGGGCACTACAGGAAAAGGTTGCTAGGGCAGCAGCACATGATGATTTGGCCTTTTCGTCATTTCTAATAAGCTTAATGAAAATGGCAACATTTGCCCTCACTACTTGAGGCATTTAACTTTGTGCCTAAGGTGGGAGCCCATGTGGGAGTGGAGGAGGCTCCCAGCACGGCTGTTCTCAATTTCTCTCCAAAGGCTGCCTTTACTGCAAAGGGGTTCTGAGGCCCCAGCCCATGCAATCAAGTCAAAGGTCTAAAATTATCTCCTGGCTCTGTTACAGCCAATTTTTCTGCACTTCGCATGGCCAGGCTGAGTGGGACGCTGTGATCAGAACCACACCACACAAAGGTGTTCAAACCCATCACTCACGGAAAACACTGCTGCCTTGGTAAAATATAATGACCTGTAATGATGTATAATTCAGTTTGTGGAGGATTGTAATTACGATAAACCAAAGCTGAAAAATTGTGTAGGTGAATTGCAGTTTATAGAATTATAGGGCCTGCTCTTTCTGCCATTTAATTCTGTAGGCTCTGAGCCATGGAGCAGCTGCAGCTCCACTCCTCACACCCCACTGAGCAGGGCAGAAACTGAAACTTACTCCATCTCCCATTGGGAATTGATGCTCAGCAAGTACAAAACCCAGAGATGTGGAGAATATCATAACCCAAGAATAACTTAAAGCTAGGATGTTTCCAGGGAAAAAAAGAGGCCTGAATTCACTTGGGTGCAAGAGGGAATTAAATGTGAGGATGCCACATTCTGAGCAAGTGCTAAGATACTGCACAAAAACAGCAGCATAAGACTAAAGGTTCAGTTTTAAAAGAAGAAACTGTTCCTGCTTCTGCTTTAGAAAGAAAGAAGAGGTGCCATCTCTGCTGTAGGATTCAGAGGTGAGAGTCTCAAGTGGAGAGAAGCACTTTTCTGCCACCCTGCATGAGGCATCTCAGCCCTGGAGAGAAATGGCATTTATTATATATCCTGTTTTCAGTGTTTCTCCGCAGGCTGACCTTAGCTGGCTTCCCAGCCAGTGCTCTCCTTTAGCTGCTCTCATCTTTGGGCACTCCCTGCTTTGGGTCATCACTCTTCCCTCACAAGCACTTCGTGGAGACATCAAGCATGTAGGCAGGGATGGGGCATTTCAGTGCAGCAGTGAAACACCCAAACATCTATTGTACCAGCACCAGAAAAAATTGAATGTCCTACTATTTCCCCATCTCATGATGGGGAGCACCACTGTGAGAGACAGAGATTAAACACTGTGAGATGCTCAGAAACCACAACAATTAGGGGCTGCAGAAGAGCACCAAGGTATGCTCAATTGCAGCCCCTTTGATTTAGGAGCATCTGGACTGGCCTCTGCCTGAAGTTACTGTAGCAGTGATTTTCTGCGTCAATGCTTAGCACCCAGGAATTCACATTAAAGTTAAATGAACAGAGAATACTGTGGCAGTTTTCTTCTCCTAAGTGTTTGATATTTTTTAATACATGTACATGTTACCCAAAAACTTACGACTGATTTTTTTTTAAATTCATCAATTGTTTTTTTACTAGGTCTTAGTTTCATTTACAGACTTCCAAATATGGTTCTATGTCATAGCAGTGTTACAGATTGAAAGCAAATTTTTCCCTGTTTAGGAAAAAATAGTGTTGTATACCTGACAATTACTTCTCAGGCATAAGGCACAGGGACCTATTAACTTTTTCATTGGAGTTAAAGTGTCCAACATTTTGATCCATAATCAGAGATATACTGGGGATCTATGGAGAACATGAATTCCTATTACTGAAATCCTGGCCTTTTCTCAAACTGTGAAATGCTTTTATGAAAGAACACTGTTATTATGAATATATGCACTTGAATTGTAAATTCTCAGGGTGTAATCTCAGACTTGGATATGCATATATGAGATAGTAATACAAGAATACATACGACTTCATTGCTTGAATAAACTGATGTTAAAACTAGTGATTTACTTTTCATGGTATTTTTGTCTCTTAGCAACCTCGATTGTTTTCATCATACCACATTTATATTTGAGTTATTCATTAACTTACAGCACTTGAAAGTGGTTATTACTATAATCTTTTGGGTTATGAACTGTTCTTTTGGGCTACAAGCCAATAACAAGAGAGGCAGCCACTTCGTCTTTTAAAAGTTAGATATCATCTAAAGTTTTTAATTGTTATCAGATAAAATAATTCTCTTATTGGAGTATTAACAGGGCTGGATAACATGAGAGACATCTTTTCTGGATAATTTAGTCTCAGACCTCAAGCATGCATAAATGAAAACATACTGTAAACTTTCACATGTACTTTATGCGTCATCTATGGATCTGAATTACATGCTTTGAGCAAATGCGTTTCTTGGTTCTATTTATTGGACAAGGCTACTGACTGCTTTGATTTTCTATTAATGTTCTTTTCACTGGGAGACTTTTATTAACTTACTTCAAGAAGATTAACCTGACATAGCCTAATAGTTGTTATAGCTGTATAGGAAGCTCAGTTATTAAACTTCTTATGGGATGTTATAGTAATAATCTCCATCACAAAAACTGCAAGAGAAAAAGAAAAGACAGTGCTTGAAAGGATTCAAGTTTACGTTGGTGTCCTTTTCAAAGGATGTAGGCTCAGATGATATCCATGAAAATAAACCAAAAATATAGGAACTGTTAGATAAGTTTCTAAATATTCCTTCTTTCCTTATTATAAAAGCACTTACTACTTTTTATGTGTGTAAATTATTAAAATAATACAGCAATAATATTTCAACACAAGAAAATTATTGTCTTGGAACAAGTATTGCTCTATAGCATCAAAATCATGAATAGAACAATTAATAAATGTGATCTTTACTGCAGCAGCAGAGCTGAGATGGAACTTGACCACTAGGAGAAAGATCTAATTGTCTAAATCAAATAAGGGTGGAAGGTGAGTCACTGGTCTTTGTAATCATGACAGAAAATATACAGTTCTAGACCGTAGCAGTCAAAGCCTTTCCTCAGAGAAACCGTACTGACAACTGAGTCACTGTGGACAATAAACTGATGTATCTGAGACATCGGTATGAGGAAGATGTATTTGATAATCAACCATGCCTGACCGACAAATGGCCATGAGAAGCTAAATAAAACATCATCTCATATTGCAGTTGTCGCAGATGTTTGCACCTCTGAAGTGCTCCCTGGGACTTGTACCTGTTAAGGTTCGCTGATCAATAACGGAAAGGGAGAGAATGGAGACCAAGAGAAGAACATGTTTCTCCAACTTGATATTTAAGAAGTTGTGAATCTGTTCCTTTAGGTCCACAACTTTCCAAGAAATCCATTTCATTCCCATGCAACAAGAAATTTTACTTTCCTCAAAATAAAACTTTCCTCTAAAAGCAAAGGAACAAAACCATTTTGGCTGTACTTAAATGAAACTACAACTTCTCAGGGGCACTCCCCATGCCATTAGGAAGTGAAAGCATTTAAAGCTCATGAATTCTGCTTTGATATGTCTTTTACTAAATGGAAATATGCCAAGATTAACTGATGTATACATGGTGCTTCATGAGCTGGTTATAGATACACTGAAAGTTTCACATAGAGTTTTGCAAGAGCATGTCAAAGAGAATACAAATCTCCTAAGCTTTCCCAAAGCTTAATTTTACAAATGCCAGTAATGTCCACCACACACACCCATACTCATCCAACACAAACTGCCTGTTCTTTTGCTCACCCAAATGAAGACTGGTCTCATCAGGGTATCTGTCTTTCCCTTTGTCAAGTCCTTTCACATACAAAATATGTAACATGATGAGTTTACATGGTTATGTTTCTAATATAATTTCTTGGAAGAAGGTTAATAAAAAAATCCGCAGTATAGACTGTTCTACACTTAGATATATTCTGATGTTTGTCATTCCAAATCAGCCTTATTTAGGTGCCTTCTAGAGGAAGGACAGTCTGGTTTGGCTGTTTTAGGCCTTTGATGACACATCTTCCAAGGTCAGAAATATTTTTCATTGCCAGAGAACCTCGTGCTTGCTGTACATAATCCCAATGATGTGGAAGGGAAAGACAGACAGTGCCCGTATTCAGTGAACATATTGTTTCATGTATTTGAACGTTTGCTTTGGAGCAGCTGCTACACTCCCTCTTGGTTTTCAAACCTGGTTGAGCATCATCCTGCTAAAGATAACCTGGCTAAAGTTAGCCTGTGAAAATTACTTTTTTTTTCATATATATATGTAATTCCTCTCTAGATTTTTTCTTTTTTTTTTTTTCCAGAGAAAGCCCAAATCTGCATATGACTCCTGTTGTTTCCAGAGAACACATTCCTCACCCTAAGGATCACTTCATAACTTTGAGAATGTTGAAAATGGAAAATATGGAATACAATAAAAAAAAAATCTATAAAAGTATTGTTTACAAGATGAACCTAATGTCCCAAATTAACAATGAATTTTGGTCACCACATATTTTACGGAGCTACCACAAACTTCTAGTGCTTTAGCTGAAGGACTTCCAGAAGAGATACACAGTCTGGTGAGAGAAAAAGCACTACAATTCTTTCCACAAAGTTCACAGATCATCATGACCTGGCTGCTGGCTTTTGCTGATTCAACTTGAATTGCCATAGTTTTTCACTTATTATTAGTGACCTCATTTTTGTGGTCATACCTTACAGCAACCAGAATGAAAGCTTACTGTGGTGGAAACTTTATAAAAGAAAGCCTAGAAAGCTGTGAAAGGATGCTGAATTCAAGAAAGTGAACAGAAAGGAGGCTGAAGACAGATGCCAAGAGGGAATGGAAGATCTACCTATTACTGCAGAAAATCCTGGAAATGTTTAAAGACTTCTTTGATAACTCACACATCTACTACTACCAGCCGATGTTACTCGCTGATTTATCTTCATTACAAACCCCCAATCAGGCAAAACCCCAGTTTAAAAAAACAAACAAACAAATAATAAAAGAAAACTGCCCACCCCCCAGAAAAATCCAAAAAGCAAGAACCCACCCCCACAAAAACAAAACAAAAAAAACACAAAAACCAACAAAACTACACCACACTCTGATAGAAGAGAGTGAATGGGGACAAGAAAGGACTCCCCAAGCCTGAAAAGGTCTCCTGTGTGCAGTCATTTGTTTGAGGAAATCTAGAAGTAATTGCATTTTAATTGGACATAATCTTATTGGAACAGGGAATAGTGAATTTAGCACATTAAATAAATAAAATCAAATTACTTTCTAATTACCTTCTTACAATCTCAGTAAGGAATTCGCAGTTAGATTAGGGTGTTTCAGGCAATTACATTAAAGACTTCCCAATTCAGAAAATAATCCAGCTGGCACTTGAAAACCAATATTGTCCTTGCAGTGCAAAATGCAACATTCTCTTGATTTTCTTTAGCCTTCTTTTTTCTTTTTTTTTCTTTTGGTGGTGGTGGTGGTGGTGGTGGTTGGTCGGTTGTTATGGGGGGTTTTTTGAGAATAATGGAGTTTGGAAGGAAGTGTTAGATCCTAGAGCAGTACATCCTAGTGCATGTTTCGATACACAGAACATGTCAAAAAAAGTAACTGAATGCAGAACCCATTTATTTCTGCACCACCAGCTACCACTATAGCTGCACATGCTCTGTGTCCTGGCAAAAGCTACAGACAGACAAGATATGGTAAAATGCAAGTAAGGTTTTCACACATTCATTTTCATTCTAAAACTACAGCTTAAAATGGATGGAGTAGAGGGGGAGCATGCCTGATAAATGTCAGCATAAGATACTTAGAACTGGCTAAAGCAGCATCAGAGGAGTGCCTACCCTATTTGAGAAGCTGTGGGGAATAGAGAAAGAAGGCAAACACAGTACCTTTCCTTAAAAAAAGAAGTCAAACATTTACAAATTAATCCACCTAATTTACCATAGAAATTCTGCTAAAAATAATTAACTAAGATATTAAATGAAGACATACTAACACAAGCTTGTCATGAACAAATACTCTCAAACCAGCATAGCTTTTTCCATGGCTGCATGACAGGCAGAAGTGCTTGTTTCGGCACAAGCCTCTGGTGTGCTTGTCAAATATGGCATAGAATTTCATAGTCAAAACAATGGATTAGGCTTCTTCACTTTTCTAAAACAGGGTACAACTACCATAGGTTGGATATAACATTAGTTAGAAAAACTCATTCAGATAGTAATCTTTTGTTGATTATCAAAATGGAAGGTCATACTATTCAGTAGGGATGTAGTGGTAGCAAAAGGGGTAATGGCTATAAACAAGGAGAGGGTAGGTTTAGATAATAGGAAGATATTCCTAACTGTGAGGGTGGTGAGGCACTGGCACAGGTTTCCCAGAGAAGCTGTGGATGCCCCATCCCCAAAAGTGTTCAAGGCCAACTTAAGATGGGGTTTTGAGCAGCCTGATCTCATGGAAGGTGTCCCTGCCCATGGCAGGAAGGTTGGAGCTGGATGACCTTAAAGGTCCATTCCAGCCCAAACCATTCTGAGATTCTATGGCATGCACTGGATTCAGTACTATTCAATAACCTCCTGTTACACCTGGAAAACTGAACAGAAAATATGTGCTATTAAATTTGTGGGTAACAAGAGGCTGAGAAAAAAAAAATGCGCTGCGCACAGAATTGCAATACAAAATGAGCTCCTGTGGAGGGCTCTGGAAAACAAGGACAAAATTCAGCAGGAATAAGTACTAGGTATTTATTTCAGAATATTGAATTTCACAAATGTCTAGGGAAACAATTCATTAGAAATATTTTACAAGAAACTCTAGGGACATCAAGCTGGAAATCAGTTATGAACATTTTAATTGTTTAAAATGTCTGTGTATTAGAATATGGCCTGCAAGACGCAAGAAGCAGTCCTTACTCTCTGCACCATACTGGTAAATATTTTGCCCTAATACTGTGATCAGCTTTGGAAACTGCACCCTAAGGAAAACCATTAACATTAGGGATAGTTCAGAGAAGAAATTTATAAATGGTTTACATAAAAGGAAGGAAAAAAAATTGCTTTTCATGTTCATGCCTAATGATTCCAGTAGTAGCAATCTACAAAAGTTCATATTAGTCTGGAAATATTCATGTTAGATACTAGGAAAACTTTGTTAATAATATGGCTCAAGACCTCTACACTGCCTGGGAAATTGGGTTGGAATAACTGGTAATGATATGGAGCAGTGCTTCTTTACACACTTCCATGAAATATATTATATTGTCAATTTTGAAGCAAATAAAAATATTTAAACTATTTAAAATCAGATGGCACTAATGCCTGGAGAAAATTGCTTTTTAATGTATTCACAATTGCCAATAAATATGTGATGATCTTACCAGTTGCTGCTCTATCCTAATAAACTTTTATGACAGCTCTTTTCAGATTTGTAAAGTACATATTTTGATAACTGTATTTCATAACTACCTAAATTCACTAAAACTGACAAACTCAGTTCATTCCCATCTTGGTCATTACTTATATCAAATTGTAACTAAGACCAGTTTACAGACTGAATTACAGGAATTAGCCAAAAGCTGTTCATTTCAGCTATCTGAAGAGAAGAGCATTGAAAATACCCAGATTTCCTATCAAAAACTCAGAGTCAGTGAAGTGACATGACAGATTCATGTGTGGCCCCAGTAAGTGCAAAAAACCATGTCATAGTATAAAAAGGGTGCTTTAACTGAAAGAGTAGTAGTAGTGTAGCTTACAATAAATTCTAAAGTGCCAGAGAGCAATATACAGATTTCACAAAAGAAGAATTACTACCACTATGCCAGCTCCTATGGGGAAAAGTCTAACTGGTATTTTGAGAATAAAAGATTTAGATCTGAACTGCAGTTTTCATAAGGAGATAGAACCATAAAGAAAAATATGTAAAAAAATTGTAAAAATCATTCTTCCTCCATTAAATCACTTGATTTTAATTTATCCATAAGTACAATCTTCTTACATGAAGATCTGAGTAATTTTCATTACTTAAAATGAAAGCACAGATGTTTTGCTTAGTTTTTTTTTAGTTGTGAACTCACATCACTGGGTCTTGCTTTGGAGATTAAGAGAATCTTTTTTAAACCAACACGGGCAAGACTGCAAAGGGGCCCAAGTAGCTCAGCTGAAAATGAGGCTTCCTGGACTGGAAATATTTATAATATTTTATACTCAGGGAATCAAGGTCCATGAGATTCTGTTGCATCATCTCTATTCCCAGTGCCTTGCCTCCTGTGTAGTCACCCGCATCAGCGAGCTGCATGTCTGGGTTCAAAAATATTTTCTGGGTCAAGACAGTAACTTTGTGTATTTAGTATTTTTCCCAGGCTTTCTCTGTTCTAGAATTTTATTGATATTTTTCATACTTGCTCCATTAAAACAATGCCTATTAGTTTTGTCATTTATAATTAAAATTGAATCTGTAGTCTGACAAACAAATATTAGCTCTTTAGTAGAAAGATTAGTTTAATTAAGAATGAATGTCATTCTTTCACTGTGCCAAATTCTCTAAACTGATAATTTGTAACACCTGGATTTTTCATTGAAATAACTGCAGGTATTACTACCTAAGCAACGCAAACTATTTTTATCACACATGAAATTATGTTTTTAATATGTTAAGCTCATTACTTAATCATGCTGATGAAAGTGCATTTATCAGCAGAGTAGCATTTAAGTACTGCTGTGACTTCAGCAAGAACACATTCGTGATGCAGAAGAAGTCCTTCAGCTGGCATTAATGGGATTTTGTACAGTGTGCAGCAGTGTCAGCCCATTCCCCTTGCTGGGAGGACAGAGCTGTGACATCGGCGATGGACAGGCATTCCCTCCCTGCCAGCCAGTGTCCAGCTGGGCCCCCGGGGCAGCCGGGACAGACCTGGGGACACCTCTGCAGGCACCGCCTTCCTCCTCCGCACCGACTCCCTCCTGCCTCCCTCCAACAGAGACCACGTGCTTATTTAGGGACTGGGGCAAAGAGAGATGCAGAAACAACACGAGGTGAAGAGAGATAGGTAACACGTCTTGCGTGTTCCTCCACAGACAGGGCTCTGGCCACCTGGCATGTTTTATGGTATGGCTGCACCACGAAGCATGAACCTAGATTAATTTTTTAAGTTTATTTTTGGGGGAGGAGTATCACTCATGCAAGTTTCTCCCCAGCCTATTTTGCTCCAGTCATCCAGCTTCTGAGATATTAAGAACTCTTGACCACTTCTATGACACAGTTGTTTATCTAAGGCAAGACTAAAACATGGACTTTCTTCACAGAGTTTTTAAAATCTGCACATGACATTTACATATCCTTTTTAAGATGTTAGAGAAAAGTATTAAAGGTCTTGTCCTGTAGCTCTTAAACAGAATACCAGTACTGGCTGACATACCAAGATCAAATATTTTTTTACGTCATACTAAGTACCAGAATTTTTCTATGAGGTAGCTAGGGAAACCAGAGCTCCCATTTTGCCCCAAGTTCTTTCCCCAACACTGTGATCTGATGCTAGAGGCAGAATTAATTTTTTCTCAACATGGATACCTAAGACCATCTGAGGTGCTCTAGTGATATCAAATAAATTCCACAAAGGACTGGCAAATTTATGCAGCACCCACTAGAAATCCATACTTCACTCCTGCAGCCAAAGGAAGTTCAGCAAAATAAGCCATTGACCTACAATGGCACTAAAAATTTACAAGTAGGCAAACAAATGCTGCCCAATCTATATTTCCTCTAGGTAGTGGAGACATTCATGTGAAACATGAAACTGGAGAGGGCTAAATTCTTATATATCAGTAACCAAGTTAAATTTTGAATCTCTATTGAGTCTACTAGAAATTTGGACAACTGCATAAGCAAATACTTACCAACGTCTTAACTGAGGTATTTTACTTGCATCCTGAGTCCCATCCTCCATGGCTTGGATTGTTCTAGGGCCATGGCAGCATTTCTGAAGTTTTGACCTGGGGTTATTGAGCTTTTCAGCTTTAGTCTGTACAGGTTTATGTCCTGTCTACTGGACTGTGCTAACAGAGCTTATTGCCCTTCCAGTGGCTGTACTGTAAACAAAACTGAGAGCTTCACCTTCATCTCACCCACCTTTTTCCTCAGCATTGTTACTGAACAGATTCTTTTCCAGCTAGTATTTACCTGGATAATCACATCCTCTATTGTAAGACCAGTGTTACGCAGCCCAGCTTTTAGCTGTTTTACTTCTTTGTTGTACTAATGTCATTGTTTGTGGCACAGCTTTTGCCTCTTCACCTTTCTTTATCCGAATCAAAATTTGCAAATACTGTGTGTGCTTTTGGACTCCTAGTTTATTTTTTGCTGTGGTGTCACCTTTTGTGTCTAGCCCTAATTCTTTTGAATTAAGGGCACTGCTTCAATCCTCCAGTCCATGCTGTGCACACTGCTGTCAGTTGTAAAGCCCAGACAAATAATATAATCTGTTGCTAATATTATCTCCTCTCCTGTCCAATGTCATCTCCCTACCCAAAAAATGCTAAGATAGTTCTGAAGTTACATATGGCAAATACATGCTGGCTCTGAACCATTTTTCAGCTTGGATAATTTTTCTTTTATTTCATGTTGCGCCTCTGTCATGACTGCAGTGTCAGAGCCCTCTCCACTCCTAATCAGCTTCAGCCTGAATGGAGACGTGGGGGTGTCCATTTTCTTGGCAAACCCTAATGACTCTAAAGGGTTAATTCTATTTTCTAGTGTAAGTCTGCACGTCTGCTTCTTCTGTTGGCATCCAAAACAAATCTAATTATTTAACCAGTATAACTGTTCTGATGACTGAGTGCTGTTAAAAATGATCATAAAATCCACCACCAGAAGCACAGCTGCCCTCAGACTTCGTGCTTTCATGCTGCAACCCACCAGTTGCAGATTCAGTGATGTGTGAGTAAATCTTCTCCACATTTCATGAGTGTCAAAGCTAGCAGAGCTTTTATGCTCACCAGTCTCTCTCTCAGGGTGATGTTTTCATCACCATAAAACTGACTCCGTATTATTTCTTATTGAGCAATTTCAGACAGGCATTTCACTGCAGAAGCATGATTCATTTCCATCTAAAATAATTTATCCTGTACATATCTCAAGATATTTTGTGGCAAAAATTTCCATGTTATTGATTCCACAAAGTACAGACAGAATTGCTTAGAAGTTTTGTTGTGGGAGGGTTGCCAACCCTGTGAAGTACAGCACAAGTATCATCCTGATTACATTTCTTTCGAGCTGATGCACTTTTACGAGTTGAACTTCACCTACCAGTGACTTTGTATCAGTTAATAGAAGATTTTAACCTATTTATCCATTTAAGAACTGTCTTCTGATTCGCTTCTGCAAAGGTGTTTTCCCCTCTCCTCTGCCGATACACCAAACTCCTAATTTTGACCCCCTGATGAGGGTGCGGTAGAGGATGTGTCGTTTCCTCGTGCCCCCCATGTAGAATGCAAGCTCTGGTGTGCTGCCTTCTCTTTGCAAAAGGCATCTCCACGGTGAGGCATCATGCTGCCAGTTTGTGCAGTGAGTGCAGGAGGCGATAATTTGCCACAAAATGGTCCATGGTGAAGTCTCATTAAAATGTTTTTCATATTTATTACATAATATAGTGGCAGAGATTAAAAATCCCATTTAAAATGCCTTTGGGTATTTTAATTGGTCTAGGGCAGGTGATGCAGGTCTAAGATAACTATATTAGTGTTAGAAAAGCAATTCACAACCATCAAATTCAGTTTTTTTCCTTCTTCCTCTGTTATTTACAGAACATTTTACGTTTTTGTAGACATTAATCCAGAGCAAACCAGTAAAATCAGTGAGTATTTTTTTTTAAAATGTGTGCTATGGAGATCATGTTCTAGGCACAGCTGCACTATTTTCTAACAGTCTCTTGGCAAGAAATGAGGCTGTGATGAACACCCATTACCCAGCCCAGAGCCTAATGTCTTTTTCCTTTCTAATTACTGCGAGAATTCAGTTTTGCTTGTCCATACATGAATTTCCTTTCCAGCTGAGATACATGACATGGTAACAGCTTCCTTAGGGTTGATGTCCATTTGAAAGATTAAAAGGCTTCTGGTTCTTCTCTGGGGCTTTTTAGAAGCCAGTTCTTGGGAAAAATTACTGTTTCCTATGTGAGAGCAGCATCTTAGCGCTTCAGACATCTGCAGGAAGCACTGCTTTGCATCTATTGCACATGCTTTACAGACCATTCAAAGAATAATTTAGTCAAATGTGGAAAAAAAAATTAGTAGTGGAAAAAAAAATTAGTAATCTAAAAAAAATTAGATGAACTCCTATTCATCATTCAAGTTTGATTTCGGTCCATAACAGCAGAGTTTGAAACATGCCTTTCTGCCCTGAGATGAATGATATATACACTTAAATACACTCATATACAAACCCACTTCACAACTTCTCCATGTACATGTGTATAGCTGATGATTTCAGAACATATGCATGAGAAGTTCTTTGCTTCATTCTTTGAAATATTCAGCACTGAACACTTTTAGTGATGCAAGAACAAGGGCTTTTTTTAATTCCTCTTCTTTTTTCCCCTCAAAACAATCTAAGAAAAAAAGTATCATATCTCTTCAAAACTGAAATATTTATGGTGAATTTGGAACAGCATATTTTCTTTGACAATTTTTAATCAACTGCTATATAAATGATGATATAGATGCTTCACAAATTACATCTTGCTCACTGTCAATGAAAATTATATATGGCACACTATGGAGTTGGTCTATAAACAATTTTCAGAGAATACCTTTACTTCAAATCATTTGAAGTAGACTTGAAGACCTCCTGAATCATTTAGGCTACAGAATGCACTATGTCATATAATCCCCACCATAAATTTAATTGAATTTCACCTAAAAGTAAGTTCATATTTCACTCCTCTCCTCCCTGCTCCAGGACTACTCTTGTGGCCATGTTTAAGAAGGGCCTTTGGATTTTTAGCCAAAATTTAGTTATTACCACCTTATTCTTATCTGGTTTATATATCTGCTCCCCTTGCTGTCTCCCCTTGCACCATGTCCCTTGGAGGTATTTATTAAAAAGGGACACATTTTCCTGCAGGTTTCCTGTGTAAGAGATCATTTTTCATTTAATACTCAGACAACACATATACAAAAATGAAATTATTTGCTACTGATTTTCTGACAAATCTTAGAACTTCCATGTAAAAAAATCTCTAAGTATCAAATATTCCATTTTGTTACTGACTTTTTCTTTTATACCTTGTGTGCTTTCTCTACAAACATCCTCTACTCCACCCTGTGACTGATAAAGCTCTAGGTCAGTACAGGAATCTTAAGATCTTCTAAATACTCAAACCAATAGGTGAACATTTCCAAGAAAAAGCAAGCACATTAAAATACTCCCTTAAAACAGAAGCCTTTTCTCTTCTCTTGCTGGTTACAGGAACTCCCGAGTAGCTACATCTGGTTTCCATTATTGATTGGCACTTTTTGGGATTGTTGGTGGACCTCACTATCATTGGCCTGCTTATAGAGGGGCAGTTCAATAAGAAAGAGAGGAAAATTGCAGCAGGCCAGGAAGTCCATCAGTCCAGTTCCCCCAGGACCTGTACGTACAGACACCTGAACGCTGGGACCTAGAGCAGTGGCAAGAACCCACATCTCCCTCTCCTCCCCAGCAGTGAGCCCAGATGGCAGAGAAGCCAGAAGGAGGAGAACTCCACTGTTACCTGATGGACCAAGGAGAAGAGAAGTAAAAGACATTAATGGACAGGCCTAAAGCCCATGAATTTTGCACATGTTGTGCTTGTTAGGAAGGCAACCCCGCTGGCCTGCAGAGCAGCCACCCTTGCAGCAGTGTGAGCTGGATGCTCCCTTGCTGGGCATTGCACTGGGGCAACAGCATCACACAGGGCCACCAGCCACAGTCACTGCAGGGCAGAGGAAAGAGGCCTTTCAGGGGAGAAATGGGAGCAGGAATTTGAACTTCTTGCAGCGGAGAGCTGTGTTTTGGTAGAGGCCTGATAGGAGCACAACTGTGATGAGCAGGGCTGGCTACAAGGGCAAGGAGGAAGAGGCAGCATGGAGCAATGGGGTGACACCAACAACAACAAGCAGCGCCACAAGTGGTGTTACAAGATCAGCTGTGAGATCAGAATTACTTCATTTGTCCATGTCTTCAGACTTCTCCTCTTCTCTCTAATAAAAACTATTTCTTAAGCCAATTTGTAGGCTTTATAAGTGAAGAAAACTAGCTCATTTAGTATGAAAATGTTAGTTTTCTTCTTTCCCGTTTTGCTGGGAGGCATGAATCAGCGTGTTAGCACTGACTCCTTTATATCTAAACTTGTCCCTTTTTGCTTCTAGTCAGGTGCTGACAGAAGCATTGTACAGGGTATAATGAACCGTGGCTTTCATGATTAAACACATTTATCTTCAAACATACTCTTCAAGTCAGATTGAACAGCCCTCCCTGGATACTCTCTAGCTTCAAACATACTGATTGGTTGTTCAGTCAGCAGTGAATTTTCATTAAAAGTGTTACTGTGTGATAGCCAGGTTTTCCTAATTTTATTCCAAACTATGTCAAGAAATAGTCTGGGACAAAAACCGGAGGCATAAATAAGTCTTTAGGAATATTAAGATCACCCTTCATAGGAACATCCAGCATGGACACCTGTATATTGTCCAAAAGGAGGTTTGGGTGTTAACACTGGAGTCCTTGAAGCACCTCTTCAAAAAGCATGGACAAGGCACAGATGTGCTAGAAATATTAGTCACTGCAATTAAGGCCAATTTCTGTGCAGACATGTCAAGTAGGAGCTGATTTTTTCCTACGTACTGCAGTGGTGGATGATTAATTCTCACCCAATCACTTCTTGTAACATACGGGTTTCTAAAGTTCAGGAAAAAGGTCTGATACTGCTTTCAACACTGCGGTCTCCTAGCCTTTACTGTTACTAGGCACAGAGCTAAAAAAGATGGATAAATTCTCTCATCCATACAAAAGCCCTATAATATTGGTCCCCTTCAGCTTTTATGGACATGGCTTAATCCCTCCTATGGTTACTTCATTTCACCATTGCCTCCGAGTTGTCAGCAAGCACCATCTAGTCTGAAATTGTCTTGGAAAACAGCCTCACAGCCCTGAGCAGCTTGCACCTGGGCATTCTCTAATCTTTTTTCACCACTTCACCAGCAAGTGTGTTTTGAATTGCAGCAGCTGGCACTGAGCCACCAGAAGCAAAAGATTAGCAGCTCATACATTAAATAGTAGCTTAGCCAATATATGTAACGAGGATGTTACTGTGATTTACTTTCATAGAATACAGCCTCTATCTTAGTCCATTTTAACAGATACTTAATGTGGATGCTCTGGAGGCCAATCCCTGGCTGCTCTGTGGTGCCAGGCTTAGCTGAACAAGTGCTACTGGATTCAGGTACTCTCTTAGCCCATGGAGTAAAATGGAAATGAAAGTTCTTTTTGCCACACAATTATATAGTGCTTTTGTTTCCTACAACCTCCTAGATTAATATTGTATCTAGTATTTCCAGAAAACCCATTGTCTCCTTGCCTCCATCAGGTATTTACAAAATTGTCTGAAATATCCCCAGTCTGCTCTGGAAAACTGCTAGAGACATTTATTGAAGCATACTATGTTATAACAGCACCTGGGTCTTAGTTTATTTTCAGAGAGAAATATGCAATATTATCATGCATTCATAGAATGGTTTGGGTTGGAAGGGGCCTTAAATATCATCCAGTTCAATTCCCCTTTCACTAGACCAGGCTGCTGAAAGGCCCATTCAACCTTGAACATTTCCAATATATATTGATTTTGTAATTTTTTTCTTATATACTCTATCAGATTTATCTAGGGGAAACTTTTCCTTGTGTATTTCCACCCTGCAATTTACGGTGCTGATGCCTACTTCTAGTAATGAAGCACAAGAAAGCTGGAGTCCAGCTTGAGAATCCAGTTTTCTGACACTACTCCTTCTCCAGAAATGTCATTTATATTCCATGAGAAAGCACCAAGGAATTCCAGATGTTCAGAAATCTCAAATCAAATCCTATAAGACACAGCTGATTATTTGTTTACCTTTAATGCAAAATAGTTTCAAATTATACATTTTATCATTATGTTTATTTACTGTTTACTATTAGTTATGATAATTTACTTTTCACTGATTAAAAGCTTAGTTTTTCAAGTGTTTACTTGGAGTTTAATCAGCAAGTAACATTTCCAGAAATAGTTTATGATTTTTCTGTCAATGCAAAATATATTTCACTGCCGTTATGGCAGATTTTCTGTATTCCTTTTTGCTTGATGCTAAACTTAGCTCTATTACTGAAGAACAGAAATTGCACATTACTTGAGATTTCAGGAATTTCTTTATAGCACCATGAGCAGCTGTTCAAAACTCCTTTAAGAACACACACCTGAGTCATTGAAGTTTCCTCTGCAGCTGTGTGCACTGTTATGTGCACAACTGGGCTCATTCAGCCTCTTGTCCCAGAGACTGGGAATGTCCATCAGCTCTGCTAAATTGGCATCAGGTGAGAGGCAACACTTTAGCTAAGAACCGATTTTAGACATGGTTATAGAGGAAGAATATGTTCTAAAATCAGGGTTTATTACATCAAATTGTCGAGCAGAGGCTAACACTCAGTTTCCATCTCCTAAAAATGTAATTTTTTAGCATGTCTCTTTCTATAGCCTAATCCGATGGTGAATTTTTTATGCTTTTTAGCTCCAAAAGAGAGCGGTATTGAGGCTGCATGGACTACAGAATTCCTCTCCTTGTATCTCTCTACCAGGGTTTTTTTTTCCTTTAGAGTATCACACACAGCATACAAGCATACACAATTCAGGCACTTGACATGAAACCTGACATCTCAAGGATCATCTGTCTAGCAGAGTTACCAACGTAACTACAATTTATGTGTAAGCTGCTGTATCTGTCAGCCAAGTGTTAGGAACTGGATACAGCCTCCCGAAATAGAGGCACCACATAGAAGTCCTTCACTCTCTTTCACCAAAAATTGAACATGATACTCGTTGGAGTGACATGCCAAAAGCAAAACTGCATTTTTCAGAGATAGGGAAGTTTTAGCTAACGCATACCCACATATCTGCAGCCGTGTCACCAATATTACCCAATGGCTTCAAGATCATCTTAAAGTTTTAAAACTCTCTTACTGATTAGGAGGTTCTACCACCCCACTTCACATGCTTGAATCAGTCAGAAATTTGACTGAACTCTCTATTCTTATTTTCCTTTTTTTTCTTTATTTTCTATTTTTTTTCTTTCTGTTCTGTGGTTTTTTGGGTTTGTTTTGCTTTGTGGAGGGTTTTTTTGTTCAGTGTTTATTAAAAAACACTGAACAAATCTTAAATGGTCTTGATCCATTTATGAAGCTCACAGTTCAAGAAGAAAATCCATCACTGTTTTCATATATTACTTATGATCAAAGCCCAGGCTGAAGCAATGATCAGCATCATCACTGCAGCACACTCTGAACACTGGTTCCAAGAAATTATGAAATTATCTTTTTGTGATAGTATTTGAAAACAGCCGTCCTGGAGCCTGACTTTCACAGTGCATTTGGATCTCTAATTTACAATTTACACTGTAAATTGAATTTATTTTTATAAGCTTAGTGAAAAGAAAAGAAAAGAAAAGAGAAAAGAAGAAAAAAGAAAAGAAAAGAAAAGAAAAGAAAAGAAAAGAAAAGAAAAGAAAAGAAAAAGAAAAGAAAAGAAAAGAAAAGAAACATGACAAATAAGGGCTCAATCCCCTTGGTACAGACTAGTCTAACAAGTGACTCGCTGATTCATTGCTTAGTTCATGAGGTTTGTAACTCACAGGTTCTCTAATTTGTAACTTGCAGCTTGTACCTTGTGCACCTACATGCAAGTTACTAGCTGACAGCAAGAGAGCTCATCCTCTGTCCTCTGCCACACCACAGTCATGCTCTTTATCACACCAAGCACAAAAGGCTCCGCAGTCCAGCTGCTGTTGGATCTGCTTCCAAAACAAAATGGGTAAGGTGACATATCCATAACTTTGAGCTTGCAATTTGGTCTTGTAGGAGACAGCAAGCTGCAGGTGGCAGTGGCTACATGATGAGCTTTAGCCCACTCTGGCCGTGGTGTCCTGCCTACATGTTGTCCTTGTTTGACCTAGTGGCACTGCTCCCAGCACACATCAAGCTTTAGCATGAGCTGGGTATTAGGCCAAATCTAAGCAGAAACTGAGCAAACAGCCCCACCTAACTCATTTTCCCATTGCACATTAGAGCTTTTGGCTGTTAAGTGACTTATTTGGTTAAAATTCCTTCCATTTATATCCCAGGTGTGTAGGACATTCTCTTTTCTTTCTCTCATATACTCTCACTTTGCCAAACTGTATATGGAAGTGAGATATTTGGCTGCAAATGTGGCCTCACATATCTGTTATTGTCTGAGAAGGGATAGAGATGCTATTTGCACACTGAATGTTTTGCAGAATACCTTAGCTTTCTTACTCAGTGAGAGCTGCAGAATACCAAAAGGACTATTTTCTTTCAGTAAGCTCAGGGGAATTACAGAACTGTCACTCTGGCCTCTATATATTCTGTAATATCTTCTCTTGCTTCAGATATAGATAATGAATTAACGGAATAAATGAGGAAAAGCTCAAATGTTTTCAACAAACTAATATAGCAGAATTGATACTATACAGCTACTAGACCTGATCCTAAAAATCCTCATTCAACTAGTACTTACAAATACTAGAAAGCCAACTGCACCCACAAAAATAAAAAAATAAAATTTACAGTACTCTAAAACCCCTCCCTCAGATGCTTTACAATTAAATGAAATTTAGTTCATTAGCTGCAAATGGAGGTAGACTTTAAAGTCAAGCACAATACACTGGTGAGAAAAGAAAAAAAGTTGAAGCATGCTGTGTCCCAGTTCTGTCTCCCACTGAACAGACACATGCCTTAGGCTTGCATGCCTTGTATCTGCTCACATACACATTTGCCAGAGCTTGGCTCTCATCCTGGACACAAAATAATTCAACATCAGCCTCAGGTTTGTCTTTTGAGGCTGTCCCTTTAGCTTTCTGTGAAAGCCCTTAACTTTAACTCTCTTGTTCGTGCTACCTTCTGGGCTGCTCCTGTGCCACTTTCCAAATTATTTCTTCCTTGGAATTTCTTTTCTGTACATCATTTTTACATTTTAGCCCCATTATTCAAAGTCATATTTTGTCCTGTATAACATGTTCTGCCTTCTTACTGCCTAAACTCCAGGCAAACAGGAATTCAGCTGAAGGGATGACAAATGGAGGTCTTATTCTTCACACATTATGGGAAAGGAATGGTCTAAGAGACACTATCCCGGGTTTGAAGTTTTACAAATGGGTTGAGCAGCTCTAACAGCTTTTACCAAAATGTAAAGCCTGCTTCCTCTTCCCTTTCTTTCTCCTCCCTTTTCAGTTCAGCTCTCCTGATTTCACATCCCAGCCCCTCCCTTGAAACCACTCTAGTTGCCATTAGGATGAACAAATTCCGCTCACTAAATCAGCAAAGAATGAACCCATCAGAAAAAATGCATAATTTTCTGCCAGTTTAAGGAGCTGAATCATCTCATCACAGAACCTGGTGGGTGCCAGTGCCAAGCAAGGGAAGTATGGCCAAGAGAGGAGAAAGTAGTAGGACTCCTCTTTCGGCAGATCCAGGCTGCAAAATCTCTTCTTGTGCTGAAATTGCTTACTCGAAGTAAGTCTGCATCAGAAGAGGTAATCTAGGTTTTGGCCCATTCATCATCTCTAGACCAGCTTTGGTCTCAGCCATAATGTCAGTACTTACTTAAAAGGTAAAGAGAAGCACTACTCCAAACACAGTCACTCTCAGTTTTCAACCTTGCGGAAGCTCCTAGTATCAGAACATCATGCAATAGTTCCACCAAAATTGGTGCTTAAGAGCTGTTCAGGTTTCCCACTAAAGTCATTGGGAAGCCTGTTTTTCTGTATATATCTTGATCATACTGGGACGAGTTACAAGATTATGTTGCACGGCTTAGCTTTTCTGCTATCTTTGCCAGAAAGTAAATATCTCAACGGAGCGTCCACTAACTTTGTATAAGCACAGAAAATCTCTGTCATATGAAGATGAGCCATTACAGAGCCAGAAAATAATTTTCTGTCACTTAAAGTATCAGCATCACTACATAACTAGCAAATTAAGTCAATAGCTTACATTAACCACTTAATTTTTATTTTAAATACAATTTTATCACCCATTAATCACAATTGAGTCCCTTATTAAAAACCCTTCAAAGTTAGCAATGGCTGAAAAATATTAAGGTAGATTAAGCTAATCTCTGTATGACGGGAAGAATCCATAATCCACCCTTTACACTTTCAGATGCCTGGCAATCACTATATGGGAGGCTTGTTGTCTGAGTGTTTTCTCCAGTCCTGATTTAGCAAGTCAAAAAGTCTCACAGATCTGCAGCAACAAGACTGTGAGGACAGTAGAAATAAAATTCAGCCTTAAGAAAAGTAAGAGCCATTTTTACCACAAGGCTGGGCAGCGTATCCTCACGGGCTAACGTAAGGTTAGGAATTTTGGCAGTCAGGCTCTTGAGGAGGTTGCATTTGCACCCTTGTGTGACCCTCTACATCTGTGCTCAGGGTGCAAGTCACTGAGCCTCCCAGCTCACAGTCTTCTCTGCTGGGAATTGCACAGCTTTATGTTGCCGTTGTTACCAAGCATAGGTGCAAGATGGCACATGGCAGAGGGAATGTGGGAGAAGGGGGAAGCTGGGAAATGAGAAACAAAACTTCTGACGCCTACTAGGTTCCAGCCACTCACTGATTTATTGTGTGCCAGCTGAAACACATTTCTTGATAATCAAGGTTCTCCCTAAATAAGTAGGAAATTATGTTGAAGTTTTTATATGAACAATTCATGTGGAAAATTGCAAAGTACTTTTTTTTTTGTAAAGCCCTTGAGATCATGAAATGTGTATGACATTCCCATATAATTTTATCTGACATCTTCAAACGCCAGTAAGAACCTTCTGAAAGTTCACATGAAATAAAGATCCGGCTTTTGGACTCTTCTCAGGAAGCTTTATAAAATTATGGTGCTCTCTCTCATGAAAGTTATTTCACTATAGCACAGTATAAAATCATAAGTGAGAAAAAGTGATTATTTCCTATGGAAAATATGCTAACTGTTTTTACTGTTTAATAGTTAATAGTTTAATCCAATTGTTTTAGTAGTTGCTAAATGACCTCAGTAATTACAAAATTTAATTGTAGCTGCTTTTTTAGAAAGTTACTTTTCAATGAGAAAGTTCTTGTCAAACGGGATTTGGGAGCTATTCCAATTTCATACATACACCAATGTAAGCTAACATAGTAACTGTAGGTCTCAATTATGCCAACTATGAAGATAACTGATGAGAAATACCCTTATTCTTGTGAAGAAAAAATTACAGGGTTTTGAGAAAGCTTCATGATCTGAAATTGAGTAAAAGGTTATGCAGATATTGACAGATGCTTTTTCACAATGAAAAAAAAATAAAACCCAGAAAACCTAAAATTCCAGACCTAAACTAAACCATAACATTTATTTCTAGTTGAGTTCTAGGTCTTAAAAGATATTTAGGAAGAAAATTTCAAACTTGGCTGAATATTATAGTTATGTTACATTAACTGTAATTTGGGACAAAGTGCTGCGGAAACTAGCGTATTACTTCATCTCTTAGCTTGCAAAAACTGCAACTCAGGTTTTTTTCTGTTATTAGGTGTGAGGAATGTGACAACGGAGCTCAAACAAAAATTAGCTAACTATTAAATGACTAGATTACGACCTCTAATTATTGCTGTCATCACAGGTGATAGAGCAGTATTCTAACCATAAATTAGCACTTTTTCCTAGTACCTGTGTCACCCATTCTTAGGATTTTACTGAACGTTCCGTATGGGCAAAGAAGCTTGGGCAGATCAATTAGCAGGAAAAAGCTGAATTTCTAGGCTTTTCCTCAACAGCAGCTACCTTGACAATCTGAGCTCAACTCAGTTCACCTAAACACAGGTTCTGTGCTGTTTGAGACACCGCAATTTTCTGAGACAGCCCTACAGAGCAGGCTGGTATTACACAAGGCCTGTCAGAGCACAGACTCTTTCACCAATGATTTCTGGAGGTCAAGTAAAAGGCCGTCTCAGATACCTCTGGCCAGGTGTTGCAGCCTACAGTGAGCTGTATGTTGCTGAGATTACGCTAGAAAATTTAGGGTTAGGTCAGACATGTCTGCATAAGGAGCAATCACAAAGAAAATGACAGAAAAACAGGAAAAGGGGATCCAAATAACCCCTGAAGAGAAATTACAGTGATTTAGGAAACCACTTGAATATCCTTAAATTTCACAACTAGAGAGGCTGAGCCCATGGAATTCTCATTGATGCAATCCAGAAATGATAGACTGTCTTTCCTGGCACAGAGAATGACCAGAAATAGATCCAGTGATCCATCATCTCTTTTAGTCTTCCTCTAACAGTTTGTCCTTTAAAGACATTATTTATTGACACATATTGTCCAAGGTTTGTTCTGAATTAATTTCAATAAGCTTTAATTAAAACTGAGCTGATTCCATAAAGGCTGTGGATATTATTAAAGGTTGAAACACTGATTTAGTGAAGCTTATTGCTTGCATTTTGTTGCATAGTTCATGGATCCAAGGAACTGAGGGCAATTCATAAAAAATAATGAGTGACCTTGCCTGTAGGCAAGCAATTTGTTATAGAGCCTATAATAGTTTCAGCTCAAAGGTAGTTGCTAGAGAGGTTCTCACACCATCCTTGACGTGCTCTTTGTTCTCTACCTTTTAAATAGATGACAGTGATTGATCTTTTTATTTAGACAGTTGTCTGAAAGCCTTGGAGATACATAATAGTGTCTGTGGAGAGCCACACTTGACACATCCAATTCTGGCACTAACAGTGCCTAGAGGGTTCAAGAGAGAGTGGATTTTTGTATTTATTTCCCAAACTGACCACAAGAAAAATATTTAGGGGAGATACTGCAACTCTGGCACCTCTGAGCAGTGCATTATTTCCCTGACAGTTGCCCAGTCTCTGCTGTACGACTTGCTGAAGAAAGTAAGTCAACTCAAGGCATGCAGCAGGATTTAGCAGAATAAAACTTCTAGTGTTTTTTTTTCAAAAAGACCCTACATGCCCTGATGCAGATGCATTGGGCAGCATTTTAAAACATAGTCATTTCCTCCTTACCTCCTCCAAAAAAACATGCACCAAGACATGCTTTCTACTCGCTACCGTAAAATTGTCCCCATGCAACTGTAATTAAATTTTCCTATACTTCCCAGAGGACAAATCTTTGGATGTCTAAACCTCTGCCTTCAAATAATCAAATATCCTTCCATTATCATCTCAAAGAGGTGATCACTGGTCCCTCACTGCTGGCAAAGAAGTAGTGCCAGTGCACAGAGGGTGAACAGGAAGGTGTGTTCAAGTCACGCTGCCATTCTCAGGCAACACATTAAAGTTTACCCACACGGCTGGGGATATCAAATATTAATATGCCACAGTCACAGCCTAATTTGCGTAAATTATTTTATATTTTTTCTAAAAAGAGTGGAAAATTACTAATTTTTGAACCAATTCTACTGGCAGCAAACTATGTCATGCTATGAGGAGGTTGTGAAATAGCACTTGGGTTTCTCGATGTTTCAGTCCTGGGGCTTCCTGAAAAATGAGGGCAATGGGCTTGCTACAGCTGCTTACTATCACGTGGAATAAGAACTTCTACTGATATACAGTCTATATATGAGCACTTCATTTGATGATCAGGAGTTATGGAAACTGAGGAAACACGTGTCCATAAACTGTCAGTACCAACTCCAAAAATGTGTAGGGCCAATAAAAGAAATTATAGCTTGTATTTATCATTACTATTTAATTTTCGGTTTGTGTTTTATTGAATCACCAAGTAATTTTAACTGAGCCCATGTTTGACAGAGATAAAATCTGTTACATTTTAAAAATCCATTAGTCCAGAATAGAAGTGTAATTATTTTACTAATATCTAGATTTTACTGAGCCATCAATTATGTGCTATTCAGCAAGCGATTCAAGATTTTGGGAACCCCTTTGGTACCAGTCCTCATTGGGAGCATCAGAGGAAAGTTAGAAGGTCCTTACAGTGCCTCTATGAGCCCTTATGACTCTTTTGAGCTAAATTCTCAAATAAGAACCAAAGTGTGTCCAGTGGAGAATAGAAGCAATATTTTCTGAAAACAGACTTCTGAGATTTTCTTAAAGTATTGGATTGAAATTAGTTTATTGATTCCAATAAAATTTAATAGTAGTCAATTTAAATTACTAGGAATCAATTTTCAATAACCCTGAGTAAGCTTACTTAAAGAATTAATTCAACATGAGGTCAAACAAAGGAATCCATAAAGCAATATAATGAAAGATGTATTTCTCTATTTTGTCATTGTCTTCCACACTGCTGTCAACTTTGTTTGGTTTAGGCTGAGGCTTTTTTTATTGATTGTGACCAACAGAAGGACAAATATGAAAAAAAATGAGGAGGGAAACTAAACTCTGTCTGCAGATGAAGGTCAAATTCATGGCGTCTGATCTTGGGAACACAAATTTCCCGTTATCTCTAAGATGAAATACCACAAGCACTTAGGCTGCAATACTTGAAATCCATGAACTTATTTAGAAAATCTTTGAGTAACCACTTTTGCTTATGAGAAGAAAATTAATGGCTGTGCAGTGATTAAGAAAAGCCCAGGTCTGGTGCCAGGCCCTGCCCTGCCAACCCGGGGAACCCCAGGCTCCACATCTCCCCCACACCTCACTTGAATGCTCTGTAAACTCTAACTGGTTTTTAGTTTCATTAGCACCCAATGGCAATGACTGCTGAGCAGCATCAGTCACTTAATTTGAAGACAATACAGCACTTTAAAAAGAAGATGAGTAACAGCCCAAAAAGAACATTCACCCCTGGTCTTTTCTACAGAACCACACAGATTTCATGAAGCCACTGCAATTAAGAAATCAAACAAAACGATCCTGTTCCACTCAGCAAAAAGCAAAGTAATTGTAACTACCAAATTTGACACAGAGCAAAAGCATCCAAATGAAGCATCATACTGACCTGCCCCAGCACCCAAGACAGAATGTCCATCTTGTGTCATCATGAGTCGAGTCAGAACCAGGTGTAACCGAGCTATGTGGGATTTGCAGCAGCAGCAATAGTTCAGAAGCAAGACATTCCCAATGGCAGTGCTGAGAGAGGCCTGCAGTTTACTTTGTCAAAGATTTGTAAAGAAAATTGATCTTAAAGACAGATTTCAATAAATTTATAGGAAACTTCGATGTTACATGCTCCTGCATATCTGGGTATGAGCTGGATTTTTCTCCTTGCATACATTCTCAGCTTTACAATGTACCATTTATATATATATATTTATTTATATTATTTGTAATTGGGGGGTGAAAGCTTTTTGTATCTACAGGGTCACTTTTTTCAGTGACACCCCAATTTGGCCTGGATATTTTCCCAGTGAAGGTTGTGGGGTTTCACAACTCGTATTAGCCTGATTTCACACCTGTGGAAGAGCTTCATCAGGTTTCAGCATAGGCTAAAATTGAGGTATTTTGTGAATCCTATTTATCTACAAACATTAAAGAGAAGGAAACAGTGTCCAATGACCCATGCAGACAGAAGCTAACTCATGTATTTTTTTTCTAGGGTTCAGATGCAGAATGTAGCACACGGCAGTCCCTGACAACATTTTCAGCTCACTTTAGGGAGAGAAAGGTACCAGTCTTGAAGTTCATGCTGGAACATCCTCGGCAGTCAGATGCTCATGGCTGCAGGGTTTGGGGCTGGGCATGCCTTTAATTCCAGATGTATGAAATAATACCTTCTGTCAACTCGATGAGCATTATTCTTCCAGAGTTTAGACTTCAAATCCGCAAACCTCAGCAGCAAGTACCGCACAAATCTTTGATGTAAATTTAGGCAGCAGGTAGAACTGCTGCTTTTAATTCTCTTTAATCTTTGCTGAGCTGCTTTTCTTTAAATTGCGCTACAGGTACTAAATTTCTCTACCCAGCAGCACAAGTTTGTTGTGTTTTGTGTTTGGGGCTTTTTTATTTAATTGTTTCTTCTTGCTTGAATGGTGGAAGATAATAGCTACCCTGTGGCTAGCTGGAACTGCCTCCCCAGAATGGATCAGACCACAGCTCCTGAACAGGTCTCTTTTCTTTAAACTGCTCTGCTGTAGTCTTACAGAGAGCTGAAAGTCTTCCAAGCCAGAATTTATGTGCCGTGGCTGTGGAGTGAGCAGAGGGCAGAATTAATAACTCAGCATGAGCATAGCCACAGACTGAAGTATTTGGGATTCCTGACGGCAGAGTACTGTCTTTAGCAGGTTTCAGGTACAGGACAACAAAGAGAAGGCACTGAGAAACAGACAGCAAAGGGCTGCAGCACTCTGGAAAAGCATTTACATAAACTTTGGGATCCAAAGGCCATAAATGCCTTTGCTTAGTGCCTCACTGATCCTGAAAGCACCAATATTTGTTAAGTGCCCCTCACTCAATGTTTAGGATCCTGAACTCTCATTCTACATCAGCACACTCTGAACTAAGTTTCTGGACTCTGAACTCCTGCCTGCTGTGGATCATTATCAAAAAACTAGGAGAAATCATGCTGCCTCTTCTGGGACTCATAACAGGTTCAGGCCCTGAAAAATCATCGCTGCTTTTCCAAAAAAAATGCCTTCATAGGATTCATAACCTAATCAATAGTCCTTTCAACAGAGAAAAGGAAACCTTGAGTTTTAGATCCTGTTTAGCCTAAGGATTTCCACAACTTTAGATCTATATTCTTGGAGAAGAGTGCTAGTGTCAGCTACTACTGATGCATTGAGCATTTCTTCCTTTTCTCCATTACTCAAAAATACTTTTTCTTCCCTTTCCAAAAGAAAAGATCACGCCATCTTGTGCTTTGCTCAGCCAGTGAATTTTTCTGTCTGTTTGCTTTTGGTCTTTCTTTTTCTTTGCTTGTTTGGTTTTGTTCTTATGGAAGTGAAGGCAGGATTAAAATATGCGGAAGAACAGAAGAATATAACAGAGAATTTGCTACAAAAGGCAGGTGGTATCAGGAGCTACGAGTTATGTAGGGACAGTGATTTCTAATTAATGCAAAACTTTACTGTTCAGGAAAGAAAAGATAAAATGGGAAAATGTAAGCAAAAGAAAAGGTATCTTTCAGGGGAGGTAATCTAATCTTATTTCTATAAATGCTATCCTAATATTCTTTTTACAATATTAATTATAACAGTGACAAAAGTGCAAAGGCGAGGTGAACTATGAGAAGAAACTGTCTTTAAGCACACCACTACACATATGAACTTTGAATACACATATGAACCACATAACATATGAACTTTGAATAGCACAGATTTGTGTCCTGTTACAACTCACACAGTTTTGGCACCTCAACTGTTGCAAAATCATCATGGCAACACCCAGGCAAGCCTTGGCCAATGAAAGCAGGGAACAAAAAAAGTCAGTTCATCTTTAAAGAACTATCACAAGCATGTTTAAAAATGGAGCCTGAGCTCAATGAAGAAATTCAGATATCTAAAATGTCATTTCAGAAGAATCAAATTTTGTTGTTCAAACCCTTCAGACTGGGAGGCCTGAGTATGCAGGTGTTTTTCACGAGCCAATTCTAGTGCAGCATCCACCCTGCTTCAAATCTGACACAGAACAGAGAAAGAAATTATGGATAACTAAAAAAAAAGCCTTTGGGATCTAAGCCCCGACTCAGAATATTAGCCTCTCAGGAATGCCTAGAACCAGGCTGGAATCAGACTCCCTGTGTCTGTTCTCCCATTAGCCCCATGACTTGGATCCCAGACTCAGCTCTGTGAGGAGCTGTAGGAAGCATTCACAGTCCAACATCCCACAGTGCTGGAGAGGACATTTTCTCAGAGGTGGAAGAGTGAGAGGAAACTGTAGACTGGGAGAAAGTTTAAGGTGGTAGTGAGTGCTTTATCCACTAAATGTTAAGTGCAAAAACATGTATAATACCTCTTCTTCCAGGAGTTGCACAGACTGTAGGTGACTGTCTGCCTAAACCTGGATAATGATGTAAGTATAGCCTGCTCATCCTCCTAAGGAATATTTGCTCCTCTTTGGAGCATGTTTGAGGAGCCAAAGCTGGATATCTGAAGATCTTTCAGGCTAAGCAGGTAAGTGCCTACAGGACTAGGCAGTATCTGAAAGCTGAAAGTCTAGGTTGCTGTCTAAGTGAAACACACACAGCTTTGATTTAGGTGTCTATGTCTCAAATTAGGTGAGATTTTGGCAGCCTGACTCCTATCCAGGGTGAATTAAAAAAACATTTTTGCCACCTGTTGATGTGAAAAATGTTATCAATACTAAATTTCTACAGTAGATTAAAACTAAATTATTTTTTGTATTTATAGCTAAGCCTAAGATCATAGACAGGGAAATGATAAGTAAATGCAATGCAGATTCGTAATAATCCTTGGTCTCCTGTGCCCAAAGGATTATAAACCCAGGAACAGTTGTAGGTATGAGGAAAAGAGGAGCCAGGAGACTCACAATTGCATCACAAGACCTGGACTTGTCCCATCGTGCCATATAGGTAAAATTAACCTTGTAATTGCTTCTGAGAAATCTGTGTCTGTATGTTCTTACAGAATTATTCTAGATCTTTCTAATCTAAATTACATTTCTAAGACTTCCCAAAGCACACTACAAATTTTTTTTCATATTTTAGAGTCTAAATTGTACTTCTGGGTTAGTGTAATATGTTTATCCTTGAATAAAGGTATGGTAGCTCTGAAAACAGCAATTTATAATTAGAGGTAAATACATGGACATAATGAGCAGGGAAGGAAGAAGTAGCTATTAGAGCTAAACCTGTCTTCTTTCCAGACATCTTTGCAGGAAATATTAAAGCTATTATTTCCAGTCTTGAAGATTTAGACTCCATCTGACACAAACTTGGAATTTTCATTAATGTTAATGAGACTTATGCAGATGCATCAAGTGAAAAATAGTCAGCGAGTAATGAAAGCTATAGTACAGCAAAAACAAATGGCACCATGGAGGGATGACTCAACAAAGCCAATATTTAAATATTCCCAAATATTACAGTAAGCTAATAAATTATAGGAATTCTAGTAGCACTATTTACCTGTAAAGATGCAACTGGACCCAAATAGTTGGATAATTGTTTCATCTGTCCTTTGAAACCCATGTTTCCAGCTGTCTCCCTAAAGAAAAAAATCTCTGAGTGTATACATTGCCCTGATTCTATAACAAGAAATCGTCTATAAGACACTATTTCTCCCTGTCCCAATAAAAAAGTTCATTCCTCTGTCTAAGGATTATTTTTTTATAAATATCCATATATAAATATATTTTTTTCTGTTCTATGTCTCTTTGTCTACTTTACATATATATAAAGTGGACTTTTATCTTTCAAAACAAATTTAACATTTTTAGGTATCTGAAAGGCTGGACTTCTGAATCCTTAACACGGGGAAGCTTTTTGGAGCTTGGTGTCTTAAGTACTAAATGACCCCCATTTTTGAGGCTCGATAGATTCTTTCTGAGATATTAGTAATTCAAAGGCCTCAGGATTCCTCTGCATACTTCACAGAGAAGCCAATGAAAAATTATACATAAAAGGAACTATTCTGTATTCTGGTTGTTCTTTGTAGCAGTGAAAGTCTCTATATCTACCAAAAAAGTGTTTTTATTTCTAAGTTAGTTTTGCACATTCCCAAATGGGAAACATGAAACCAAATCAAATCCTATTTCTATGAACAAGACATACTTGTTTTCTTTCTGCTTCTTGTTTCAACTCTTCTGAAAAGCTGTGCTGTTCACTAGCGTTACCTCTTTAGGCTGCACAGTCATAACACTGAACTGAGTAGCCTGGAAGAAACTGATGGTTTTCAGAGGAAGGTGGATAAGGGTCTGTAAAACCTATGTCTTTGTGCCTGAGTCACACAAGGCTTTAAACTCTAATCCAATTAGCAATCAAACTGGTAGAATCCTAAATCTGTGTCCTGGGTCTCCTAATTTCATGTTTGAAAACTTACTTCTCCCCAAGGGCTGATAACTCATCTGTGTAGTGAAACAAGTGTGGGCTAGTTTAATTCAGGTAACTTCATTTTCCCTGATTTCTACATTAATCTTTGCAGGTCTATTCAGTCCACGTTTAGGCTGTGGATTAAGCGTACAATTTGTTTGATGGAGATGATGATATAAGATAACCCATAACCATAACCCTCTCCCTCCTGTCTGCTGATTCCCACCCTGTGCCTGGCAAGGGCTTTAAGGAAAACTTTGAAAAATATTAAACAAACAAACAAATAAACAAACCACCAAAACCAAACAAACATTAGATTTGTTCATGGTCTGACTGGCAGAGCAGGCATACAACTGCTGGTGCTGACATCCCTGGCAGTGACAGCAAGTAGGGAAGGGCAGCAAAAGAGACTCCAGTAAGGCCAGTTGTGATGAACCATTTGTTCTGTAAACAGGGGCATGATTTCCATTTCACAGGTGCTCATCCAGCCTTTCATAAATTGGCAAGTGACTGTGCAAACACTAAACAAAGAAAAAGTATTTGTAGATGTTTAAATGATCTTTTCGTAGGTAACAGGCAGATGGACTCTGCCGACACATGGCAGTGAGTATGTTGGCAATTGCTGAAAACAGCTGGCTGGAAAGACTTGTACTCCGCTTCTTTCCTGCTCTACACCATCGCAGGCTGCTTGATCACCTCTACATTAACTCTGCAATTAGCGGAAGAACAGCAGCTGGCTACCAACAGATTTTTTTGGAACACTGATAGTTTCATTGGGTAAATGATTAGCAGCATTCATAACAAACTGGAATTTCTTTTCTTTTTCTTTTTGTGTGCAAATCCTGGCTTGGGTAATACATGTCTGAATTGCCTATTTTGAACAAGCTGGTCTAGTGGAAGGTGTCCCTGCCCATGGCAGCAGGACTGGAACTAGATAATCTTTAATATCCCTTCCAAGCCAAAACAGTCTGATTCTATGATTTTTCTGCTATCAGGATTATTTTTTAACCTCATCATTTTTTTAATCAACAATCTGCCATATAAAAAAATCTGAGAAGCTGGTGTACAGCATAGAAACAAGGAGCATTATGAGAGAGGTGTAAGTTTTCTCTGACATTTTTCCTATTGGAAAAATGCAATATCAGTGCAACTACACCCTAAGGAAAACGAGGGTATGCTATTATGGCCTGAATTTTTTTATTCAGGGTCCATATTTTCCACGGAAAAATTTATTGCTTCACAAACTAGAATACATCGAAAAACGACACAACTACTAGAGGACAAGAGAAGACAATTGACTCCAGTGCACTGGTTTAAGAATGAACCATTTTGGTGAAGTAGAGAATACATAAAGACAATGCAGCTGATGATTTGCAAGTGGTCTTTATCAGTCAAAACTGAAAAGTGGCACTGAAATAAATCCTAATTTATATTTCCTTTGTGACATGTTTGGGGGGATTTATGTTTCCCTGGTGGGACAAGGGAAAAGAAGGAGTGGTATATTGCATGAAGTCAGTATAAGCATTCTCATAACTGTGGACCTGCCTCTCCTTTTTGTGAGGTAAAATACTCATATACATTGACAAGCAACCTGGGGAGCCTCCGGCTGGCTCTAAGGAAGAATCATGTAAAATCAATGAGGTAATAGAAATAACATTTATCCAGCCATAACCAAACCAATTTCTGCATGAGAAAAGAAGGTTGACTGAGCAAATGGAGAGTATTTTGAGCTATAGTTAATTCCTCAACTTTTGAGAAGTTTTTGAGACAATTGCTACAATCTGCAGTGCAATAGAGTATAGAGCATAATGTAATCACAGATTATTCTTTAATTGACAGAGTTCTCTTTGCATATGAGGATGAACAAGTTGAACATCTGGTAATGGAGACATCTACCAATGAATTTAGAGCTGTATTTTAACTTGTGCAGCTGTCCTAGCCAGTCAGATTAAATGCTTTTGTTACTCTGAATGTCTGCAACACATGTGTAAGAGTCTGTGGGAATCAACTAAGTCTCACATCATTTGCAAGCTCTTTTTGTGAAGAAAACTCTTCCTCTCATAAAATATGTATTCATTCAGGCTAAAAATAGAGCTTCTTAAGTCATGTTCACATGACCTATGTACTAAGAATGTGCCTGTGACATCAAAATAGTAAATGTAGGACTGACTGAACAGTGATACCTGACTCTGGATTGGCAAAATGTTTCGGTTCCCTTGTGAGTTTTTTCAGTATTTTTCCCCAGGAATCAAAATATCACATTTTTCTTTCTATCCCTCGAAAATTTAATGCATTTCAACTTAATCCAGGCTGAGTGCTTCCTGCTGCCCCTCTACAAGTTAATGACCTTGCACAGTGTGTATGTCAGCAAATAACTTGGAGGACAAATATAGCATGATTTATGCACCTTGGACCTTTGCACTGGTTTTGCACAGAAGGACAAGGTGATGGAGTAATTATGAAAATGTTTCTTCCCCAGGCAATGAAGGAATGGGTGACATAGTCCCGACTGCACTGGCCTGAGGAAAATGAGTCTTGTCTGCCACCATGATCTGGGACCTCTTGGTAGAACCAAACAGTACAGAATGAGTTTTATCCATTGCCTAATGCAATGACTTTCCAGGGGTGGTTGAACATCTGGGAAACCCATTCCTGAGATACTTAAAAGCTGCTCTAATTTTGTCTCTTTAAATTTTGAACAAGAGACATGAACAAACCAATATTAGAAGTCTGGCATTCTGAATTTTCTTCACCGTACCAATATGGAATTTCTTCTAACTGCAGGATGTTTACTCGAGCCTAGCTGCAAATGAGACACTTCATTAGAACACAGACATTTGACTAGACTGTCCTTATCACATTATTTTTATTAGTTATTGAAATAATTTCTGTTTATAAAGTTAGCAGCCTCCAAAAATTGTCTGCTGTCCTGAGCTACCTTATTACCAATATATTATTTGGGCTGCAGTATGCATCATAGGCTCCACATCATTAGTCATAATCCTACAGTTACAGGATTTATATAGACCCATAAAGGCAAAAATGAGTCTTCAAGGTTGTATTCTAAATCTAGGAAAGATATAAGTAGAAACATGCATAGTAACAGGGACTGTCAGGCAAAACGTGTGATTGATAGGATGTTCAAAAAATCTCAACAAAGAGCCAGCCAGACACCCTGTCAGCACACAAACACTACACATCTCCTGAGATATTCCTGCTTGTTACTCTTATGTTACTCAGACACTACATTGCATTCCAGGCAGGATGGGGTCTTCAGTAATCAAGATTTCCACATGAAATTCAAAGAGATGGAATTTTACTTGGGACTAGGGTGGGACTAGGGTAGTAATTGTTTAGTAAATGCCTCTTATATGTTTATGTCAGTGTAATTACATATCAAGAAAATGGAAATTTCCTTTTGCGGGCTACCATTGTTGTGTTAAAGATCCTTCAAAATCAGTATGACTTGTGCTCAGTACGTGCTGTTCTGGACTGCGTGAGACTTGTGTTCCTGGGAAGGGGATTTTAATATCAACAAACAGGGAAATTTTCACAAAGGCAAGACTCATGCAGCACGTAGACTTATTTCAGGAAAACTGGTAACATCTGAGAGTTGCTATATGTAGCTGACTTGCTGTTTGGGTACTAAACCAAGGACAGTGTGTTTAATTAACAAAGCAAATATTAATTTGCTGTTCCCTATTTATTAATAGACAAGCTAAAGCCAAATGCAACTGACAAACACTCATATGATCCTGAGAAAAAAATCTGGAAGTCCACCAGGATCATTGATGCAAACAGTGCTTTATGTTTTAGCAGTGCCTATGAAGCATCAGTCAGATCCACGGGCACTCTCCTGGAAGCATTTGGTAACCTGAATTCCTGTGAGCACAAGAATGATCATGCCAACATCCAAGGCTACACCCAGTGCCAGAACTGAGGCAGTTTTCCTTGCAAGGTTGTATCACCTCTTGGAGGGACAGCTAACATTATATTTATAGCACAGCTGAGAGCAGGGTTCTCGGATACCATATTTGAAAACAGGCATTACATGACCTTGCACTACGTTTCCTGCCAATTATGCTTCAAGGCACATCAGACACTGCTGTGAAATATGCTCCAAAACAGAAAGAAAGTTAAGTCTCTTGAATCAAGGCTATTTATAACTTGTTACTGTGCTTCTCTCTTTTTAGGTCTTCCTTGGATTTGTGTTATTTGCATGTTTACCCTGTTTACCATGCATAACTTGATTCCCTGTAAAGCTGCACTTTAACAAAGAATTATCATAAATATTTTTGGATCTTGTTTTCTGTCCTCATTGTAATTTAAATCAGAAATACAGAAGTTCACTTCAATTTGAACCGCTTATCCGAAACCTTCAATCCTTAACTCCGCTACTCACTAATAATGCGTTCATCTTTACAAGGTTCAAAAACATACATAAATTAGTATAGAAATTTATGGAAACATAGAGAAAGGTAGGTAATTCTGAGGTAACCCAAATAAATTGCTTTATTAAATTTCTTCTCTAATTAAAAAGAAAAAAAATCATAATAAATAAAGCCAAATGTACAGAATCTGAAAGACAGAAAAATATTAAGACATGAAGTCATGGTAAAAACTAAAAGAATTTTAATTCTGTTCAGACTGATAGTGTCTGTTCTATCCTTTTTCTTGTTTGAAAGTCTCTTGTGTGGTAATAGTATTTGGGACATACTGAACAGGTTAAAACGTGGGAATGAGGGAGTGAAGATGAAATGAGAGAGAGACACGGATGTGTGGACAAACTCTTGGATGATGCAAGATCCTTCAAGTGAAATGCAAGACAGAAAGTATTATAAATCAAATTAGAAATTGTGGATGAAGTGGAACTCATAGATGAAACATCTTAAAATGGATGAGTGGATGAGAAGGAAGGATACACCAGTGGTCAGATTTGGGAATGTGAATGACATTGCTTTATAAACATAACAATGCACAGAAGATTCCCCATAAAGACAGTCCCATAGTCTCCCCAGGCACAGGGAACAGAGAATATTTTCAGGAGCATATGCTTCACAATGATAAAAATTGATGTCTTGAATTAGTCCGTATATTAATTTTAATTTTGGTGCATAATCAAATGTATCGGTGGAAGAGGCTAATGATTGTAAGAGATAACCAGTTATAAATGTCTGAAACGGAACACGAACCATGCCTTATGGAGTAAGACAATGGAAACAAACACTGTATAACTGTTCCTCCATAAAATCACGTGCGTGTGTTCATGTATGTTAATGTGTATGCATGTGATGGGAACAAGCAGAATTTTAAGCATAATTTGGTATCACGCTGATACAAAGAAGAAAAATGAAGACTAAAAAAGCTGCTTGAGAACCTTCACTAGATGCAAAATCATGCTTCTTTTTGAGTAACATTATTTTAATTCTCTTCATTACTTGATATAATGATCACAGTTTTTAAGCATGCTGAATGCTTGAAGTAATACCTGCAGCCATAAGCAGTGAATCCCTGGCATAAATCAAACCCCTGATATTTCAGACATTTCTAGCTAGTTATCTCTTACACTTACATTACTTTTGAGTAGAGCATTCATTGGCTTTCAGACAATGAACACGCCTCTGAAAATGTACTGTTAGTGGTTGCCAGCTAAAAATGAGCAATATTCGTTGGATTAATTATTGTGGTTACCGGCTGTAATTGGGAACAGGCTTGGTCCTTTCTTCTATAAAGCAAAGCTAAGTACTCAGGCAATTTCTGATGGCTCTGGCTGCCAGGCAGGTCAGGATCACCATGAGAACAGCTCCTCAAATTTCATTTTGACCATTCCCTTTCCTGTTTTTTCTAATAAACAAGAAGAACAGAGGTAAGCAGAGCACAGAAAAGTACACAAGAGTTTCTTCAAGACTCAAAAATGTTTCTGTCTCAGTTTGATGTGAAAGTTCATGAGACTTACCAAAACATTTCTACCCTATTAATAGCCTTGGTTTAATATAGGCAGAGAGCAAAACCACTGTGAAAACTTCCTCACATAAATCTATTAATGCACTTCAGGTTTAAGGTGCATAATAGCTTTTCCACTTCTAGAACCTCTTCAGAAGCCAAATTTGCTGTATTAAGCAAAATTTAAAGTTTTCTCTGTATGGTTCAGGGCAATGCTGGATAAGATATTTACAAGCTAGCTCTCCACCTGGTTAGTGCTGTGGTGTTCACCAATTCACATGGGTGCAGTACTAGTGAGTTTTTCCACAACTTTGGGGGGAAATGTGCATATAGAGGTGTTTTTTCAAGCCTGGCCTTAGTTTTGGGAGCTGCAGATGGTGCTACTGAGCTATGAACTCTTTTGAAAATCGGGTTCTTAATGGAAGAATCAAATTACTTGAAAAAATTATCAGGCATCACCCATTGTGCAGCTGCTTCAGGATTGATGTCACTCTTGATCTCAGTTTACCAGACACAGTCTCTTAAAGGTCATTTCACTGTCATATTTGTAGTGAAAGATGCTAGGCTTGGCAGCAGCAAAGAAGATGCTCAATGTCTTTTAACACCGCAGTATGCCTCCAGTGAGTTATCATGAGATTTTGGGATCTTCTTCTGAATGGTGATGAAAGGTTTTAAAGTTTGTCAGCGGTTTTAACTCCTATATTTCCAAATTAGTAACACTTTACTCTGAAATTTTGTCTATTCCAAGTGCTCAATTTTGTAAAATGGTAAATAAGTGCATTGGTTTTCAGACTCTATTAAAATAAAGTGAAATTCTCATTTATTTCAAGATTTCTTTTCAAAGATAAGTGCAAATTTAGCTCCCCAGGCTTTTGTTTCAGCCTTCTAGCAATTAAAATAGGATTTCAGTTTGCATTCACAAATGTAGACAGGTGATATCCCTGGGTGGGGACCACGATATCCATGGGACAGAGAGGGCAATCAGAGCAAAAGGAGTTCTCAGATACCCCCCAAGGCTGTGGGTGGGGAGAAGAGAGACCCAAGGAGCAAAGTTAAGGGATCAGCCACAAAGTAGAAAGGGTGTGGGGTGGAACTACATAGTGATAATTCTGCTTTAGGCATGAACCGAATCATAGGATGACCTGGTAATGACTTTTCCAGTGATTAACTTTCTGGCTTAACTTTCTGACTACTGTTGGAAATGATAATGGAATACTTTTTTGCAGTGGTTACAGAGAAACAAATGATAGTGCCAAAAACGGAAGATGTATAATAAACTTAAAAACTGTGAGACTCTCCATGACAGATGCTCAAAATTTGTCTCTTGGGGAGATATGATTCCAGTGACCTTGACCCACAGTAGTTGTCTCTGAGAGATGTCCCTTAAAAAGTGTTGTTATTCACAGAAAAAAGGCATGTCTGAAACAGAATGTCATGACATACAAATAAAACTGTGTTACAAAGAGTCTCATACTGGGGGGAGGAACCCAGAGTTTGTTTTTATTCAGGGTAGGATCACATTTCAATGATCTCAGTTGGAAAATAACTGAGTATGCAGCTAGGAAGATGAAACAAGCCCCTCATTCCAGCACATGACAGATTATTGTTAATCCTGAGATCAATCCTATGGGATAAATCATTCCTAATTAGTGTTAAATCATACTGTACTTGAATTTTGGTGAGAAAGGCTCAGGTACGCTTTATTTTTTATCACTTTAAATATTTTTTTTCTACAAACAAAAATATATTCTCCTTATCTCATTTTTCCTGATAAGAGTATTAATTTTCTATAACTTACTTCTATAACTTATAATTCTCCATAAAGAACCTCTTTAGGGAAAACATAGAAAGAAAATTCCCAGTACTAAAAGTTATCTCCTTCCTACCTTCACAACAACTTTTTCCTGCAGGGTAGGAGGATGCATTTGAAATAACAACTTTGCAAGGATGGGGCTGTTTATTTTAAGGCTGCACTTAAAAGTAGTCATATGAGATGCTTGATAGAAGAAAAACCAAGGAGATGGAACAACCTTCATGCCCACACCCACTTCTTGGAGTGACACTTCCAAGAGGCAATAATTAGGAGAAGATGAACACATTTCTGAGAGTTTTGTGTTTATTTGTCTAGTACTTCACCTCAGGATTTAGATCCAGATAATGATTGTTATAGTCTTCAAATCTAGTTTTACTTTCATGGACCTCTCACACTGAAGCAGGAATAAACACTATTCACAGTACGTTCTGGGGGTTTTTAATCCTATAATCTTCAAAAAGGAAAATATCTTCAAATGAAAGTGTTATAATTTCCCAGAAAGAACCTTTTAAAGAAGACAGCTACTGCAAAAACAGATCAAAAATTGTTTTATGAAAAACAGAGTACCAAACTGAGCCCTCTGCCCGACTAATCAGTTCTGTCCCTATTCTCTGGCTAACATCAATTTTTAGAATGTAATGCCACATGTCTTTGGAACATAGTTCTGTTTGCTCCAAGTTTTTGATGGTTTCCTTGTCAAGACCAACTGAAAATGGGTTCACTATGATTAACTATTCACCAGAAAGGAGAAAACACTTAGTTAAGCATAAAAGCATTTAAACTACTAGCTTCTCAATTACAGCACTCATTCTGTTTCCGAAAGCAACTCAGTCTTTGTAAGAGACTGCAGGGAAAACCTGGACCTTTATAAAGTGGTACTGCTCAAACTCAGCAAGCGTGAAAGATGCAACCAGTAATGTAAGATCTGTGCAAGCAACGCTGCAAGCACAGAGATTTTGCTCCCACATGAAGCTCCTTAGAGCACACACTGAAATCTACTTGCCCAGTATAGATTTTACTACTAAAATGTAAATTGACAAGAGATATGAAATTAATTGGATAGGCAGAAGAGGAAAGAAATACCACAATCTCTATCTCAAAGAATGTTACAGTAGCCAAATTCTGGAATTTCTGTTCTGCATGACTGCTTAGTTCTTCAACATTTCCTTTTGACAGAAACTGAAATAAAATGTCAAAACTTCCCATGAGGTGAAACTTCTAGAAAAATTTACTTCAGAATTATTGGGTATTATCTGGATTTTCATTTCAATAAATCAAAAGGACTCTTCTCACTAAAGCTTTCCATGATAAATTTTACTATAAAAATCAACATGATAAAGGAAGAATAAAGCACTTCAGCTTTATCACAACACTCCATTAAGAATTTACTTGCAGCAACTATGAGAACTGACAGTTCCTGGAACAACAGGACTTAATCTAATCTCTCCTTTTCAAAGAGAAAAGTGTTCAGAGGCCTTTAATACAGTAATAGACTCATATATCAATATTCCCAAACATTCTCAGAAATTTCAAGGACTGATAAGACCTCTAAAAGTATTTTTAGAAGTGTATATAAATTATCCACAGAAGAATAATTTGTCTTCCTCTGTTTGTGGTTAGTTTTCTTTGATGCTCATTTTTTTCTCTTTTTTTTCCCTCAAAACCATTGCACAAGGGCAGCTGCTTCCCTCCAGTCCCACAGAGCCCCAGAGCACAGCACAGCTGGCAGACACCACAGTCCAGGCAGCGGTTCCTGCTTTGAGATCCCGTCTGTCTTCTGGGAACTTCTCCTGATGTCGCTGTGAGCGGCAGTAAGGAGAGCAGATCCACACCAAGCCGTAGAAAGCAGACGTGTGACAGACTTTATTTTGATTCTAACTTTTATACAGAGATATCTACATAATAGTGATTGGACAGTGTCATCCCACCCCTCAGGGGGATTGGCTGAAGCCTTACAGCTTCAGTTAGCAAAACATAAGATTAGAAAGAGAGTAAAATGTCGCAGTTTATCTTGTTTTCCTACAGAGTTCGTGAGAAGGAGAAAATTCTTAGGACTGCACGTCCACATCCTGAGACTGTCGAGGGACCCCTGGGAGCCCTCTGAGGAGCACCAGGGTGCCTGCTGCTGCTGGGAAAGGGGCTGTGGCCACCCGGAAACTCTCCCAGCAGGAGGAGGCCAGAAGCCTGCACAGCCTCAGGGTGAAGAGGGAGAGGGCGGCTGGCTCCTCTCTGCGACCTGCAGCTTCGTGACCTTCAGCCTCAGCTGCACCGGGGAAGGGATCAGCAGCATCTCTGCTTGTCGGGTCGGGAAAGGGAGACTTGCAGTGTGGGAGCCTCCAAGCAGGGGCCAGCTGGCTGGGAAGCAGCTCAGCACTGCAGGCCTTGTGGGTCCTGGCAGGGAACAAGCTGCCCATGAGCCAGCAATGCGCCCGTGAGGCAGAGAAGGCCACCAGGCTCCTGGGCTGCATCAGGCACAGCGTCACCGCAGCTCGAGGGAGGTGATCCTTCCCCTCCATTCAGCGCTGCTGAGACACACCTGGAGTGCTGTGACCAGAGCTGGGCTCCCCGCTACCAGAGAGCCATGAGCATACTGCAGGGAGCGGAGTGAAGGGCCGTGAAGGCGATTTAGGGCTCAAAGCGTCCTTCATACAAGGAGAGACNTTAGCACTATACAAGAAACCCAGAGTTACAGACACACTAATGCAGTATAAAATCTAAAAAATATGAAAGTTAAAACTAAAGGTATCACTGAGAGTGAAGAAAGCAGAGCCAGACTCTTCCCCGTGGTGATCAGTGACAGGACAAGAGGTAATGGACGCTAATTGAAATACACGAAGTACCATTAAACATAAGAAAAAAGAAATTCACTGTGAGAGTGGTCAGATACTGAAACGAATTGCCTAGAGAGGCCCTAAAGACCCCCTTCTTGGAAGTATTCAAAACCCAGTTGCACATGGCCCTGAGCAACCTTCTCTAGCAGACCCTGTTCTGAGCAAGGCGATTGAACTAGGCAATCTCCTGAGGTGCCTCCCAGCTTCAGCCATTCTGTTTGACTGACAAAAATACTTTCAGGTTATTAGCATGGCTTTGTCACAGCAATGTTATTGCTTTATGAGCAAGAAACCACATATATAGTGTCAAATCCTTTCTGAGCAAACTTGGTTTACTTAGTTTTCTATCCCTCATCTCCATATGAGTGCTGTCTCATTTTCTTTATCTCCCCCCTATTCACTGACAGACAAAATACGTTTGATTCTTCTGAATTGTTGAATTTTAAATGAGATGAAAATAGGATCCAATTTGAATAAAATAGATTATGGCTTCAGAAGAAGATTTAAAGTGGTTTTGTAAATTTAGGATAACTACGTATTTCCTTCCGTTCATGAAATTCATCTGATATCAACCTCTATGTTTGGCCTGATTTTTATTCAATTGGTATATTCATGATTTTAAGAGAAGAAAAACTTACTAATATTTGCCTTATTTCTATAGGTTTGTTCTCTTTCTTTTTCTTTTCTTATACATTATATACATTATGGGAAATTTATGTCAAAAAATTCTACATTTTAAGTATGATATTAACATCTGTATTTTTATTCAAGAGACTGTTGGACATCCTGCTCTATGCTGGAGGTGACGAAGTAACACAAGCGGTGACACAGCTGCCACAGCAGAATGAAAGTCTTTAAAAAAAAGTAAGAAGCGACAGAAGAGAAAAAGAATCTTCAGTGTCAGGAAGAGGGATGAAATAGAGGGTTTCTGCGATTTTATTCCTCCCCAGCAGTGTACTCTGACTGCAAATGCAGCTCATACTTTGATTTTTCAGTTTAGACCTCTGCTGCCACTTTTGCAAATATATACCATAAAAGTCATTTTAGGCATAAAAGATGGGCTTACTCCAGAACATGGGAATGGCTGTACTGAGTCAACAAAATGCCCATCTAGGCAAGGATCCTCATTCTGTTTGCTAGTAATCTTCCACTGTGAGAGAAAGAACAGGATGCTTCACTCTAATACCCTCCTGATTCAGTTCTTACCTAAATTTAGAGATATACGGCAAAGATGTCAACATCTGAGAAAATCACTTTGGGAACCCCATCATAGGGAACGTGCATTTGGTGAAATTTTCCTGACCTACTTTAAGCATCTTTAGCAGAATGAGATGAATCTTGCTCTTACAGTAGTTACTTCTCCTTTAACTGTAGAGGGAATCAAACAAGTTTAGTTCAGACATAAGTGGCTTTGTAAACAGAGACAGGGATTAATTTCATACAAAATACCTTTAGTCAAACTTGGATTTGGGGTCTTACAATCATGAGGTTTTGGGTAGGGCTCAGACCTGTGCTGTGACACACAGCTGATGCAGTTCTACCTCAAGGGAGAAGAAATCTTGCAGTGTTGAGATGTGGTCGGATAACTGGGAATAGCAACAGCAAAATAGTGACAAGAAACAAAAACAGAAACAGTGTTCAGAAGCAGTAAAAGGAGCAGCAGTGGGATAGCAGGCAAAACAAGTAGTTTTAAGGATCAGATAATGAGCTGAGCAGGAGCCAGACACTGAGCACCAAGTGCAGCATCAGCAGGAAAGGAGGGTTGTGACTTTAGTAACATCAGTACCTCTCAGCTGGGGGAGTACCCCTCTGAGGATCACTGCCACCATTTCTTCCAGAATGCCAATCTGTCCTGCTTGTAACTCTATCAGCTGTTTTTCCAAGAAGGTATCGTAACTCTGCTTTCCTTCCCTCAGATAAAGGAAGACCTTTATCCTTCTTAAGGGAAGATGCAAATATTATCTGTATGCGAGTACTGTTTTTCCTGAAGCATCCAGAAGGGCAGTTTAGTGTCTAGAATGGAGCATGAGCTGCAGTTGCTTTAACTATTTAAAGTAAAAATCCTTAGAAATTGAACATAGACTTTTTTTACTATTTAAACACATGTGACAGAAGTGTGTCAGGTCAGACTGAGACTGACTGATTCTTCCAGCAAGGAAATCATACAAAAGAGCAGCTTCATTCTGTACAGCATCTTTCATACAAAACAAAGCAGTAATACCTTCAAAAGCAAGAGAAAAGAATAGAATTATTTCTCTTAGAGAATCTCAACAAAACAATAATAAAAAGCAAAACTAAACAAGGACAAAAAGCTAAGAAAATAATTATAAGACTCAAATTAACAACAAGAAGAAAAAAGACAACTTTGTTGGCTAGTTCAAAACAAGCAAAAAGCAAAAAATTCATCCAGACACTCAAAGAACAAATGTTTCGCTTTAATTTACTTAGCAAAATAGGACCACAGCCTCCAGAATTTTTTTCTCAGTTAGTATTTGAAATTCAAGTGGCTTTATGGCAAAATAGACTGGCTAAGAGTAAACTACTAAGGATAAAACACCACTTAGCTATCTCAAGAAAATGTAGTGTTGTCAACCTCCTGTGATACATAAAGCCTGCTTCTATTTTAAGCTTGTTGAGCATAAACTTATGATTGAGAACATGTAGAAAAATACATAACTTTAAAGCCACTCTCACAAGTAAGGTCCTGTCTTTTCAATGTTCTGTATCTGAGACTGGAAATATTGGTAGTCACAAGTCACAAAGAAGCTGTAGATCAAATTTTCATCTGTTATCTGGGGCTTTTCCAGTCATTCTTCCCTCTGTTCAACTTTCCAGGCCTAGACCTTTCTTCCTGCTGGGCTTAGGGGAAAAAACACTTCTACATGTTAACTTTGTTATTTGCCAAAACAATAACTTTATTTTTCCTTCCAGCAGTTCTCATCCCACAATCATCCCTTCTGCTGTCAAACTACTTTACTATTCAATGACTCTTGAGGTTACTTTTCACTGAAGAAGGAAAAAAATCAATGAGATCTGTTTCCCAACTTTCATCCTTCTGCGACCCATTACCACCCTGTCTCTACGGATTCTCTGAGCAGTGGTGCATCAATGATTCTGCCACCAAAGGACCACCTATTGTTTAGCTATGATATTGCATCTACTAAGCCTGACTGTAATGTTTTTGGGGTTTAATGATGCAGAATCAGGCTCCTGATCTTGTTTGCTTTTCAGAATTAAGTTCCCTGTACAAAGTCACACTGAAAATGCTAGCAAAGTGCAGCCTACTGCAGTACTTCTGGAGCAGTGAATCTCAGGTGTGAAAAAAAAGGATTTGTACATATTTTTTGTGCCATAAGTGTACAAGAGTCTTAATTTTGGAAAATAAAATATTGCACATAGGCTGTATTACCATTTTTAGAATCAAAGCAACTTCAAAGACCGTCAAGTTCATCTGCAATGATACTATTTATTGTGGGTTTTCAAGAGAGGCCATGAACAAGTGCTCTGAACTTTAAAAGCAACCATGACAAATTATTTAAAGCAGAGATGTCAAGTGCTTTGACATCCAGGCCACATGGCGTTTACAAATAAAGACTGTGAGCCAGAGTGGAATTGCTCCCTTGGGTTGTGTGGTCTTTGTTTCCACGACCTCCTGTGATCTGCTTGTTCAAGTGTACTGTACATTTCCTTTCTGTGTGAAACACTACTATTTCCAGTTCATGGAATGATTTAAAAGGTCACTATCAAAGCACGTTCCAAAATTCACAGGCTTAGTCAGCTTCTCTTGGAATTTTCTGTGGCCTATGGCATAAGGTTAATGATCCTGAAATGGAGGCATTTGAACAAATATCTTCCAAAGAACATGCTGTCCAGCTGCTCCTAAAGAAGGCCAGTTTAGGTTGAACAAGTTCTCCTGACTTTTTTGCCTTTACATGGAGCTTGAAAAATGGCCCCTGTCGACAGTACTCTGTATTTTTCAGGGAATAAAATGTAGGAAAACTGTTAACCAGAATCTAACATTCTCTCAACAGAAGCCAGAGTTTTATTTGAAAGAATTGTACCAAGCAGGCCTGATGTTTGTCTAGTTTCGAACCCAGAATTCCCTCCAGGGGAATACTTGTACACTTTGCAGTCTCTTCACCTCCCATCGTTATTTTAACTCATGCACTTAAGAGGCCACTTCACTAAAGAGCACTCTGCTCTAAAGCCATCTACATACCATTTTAGCACGTTAAATAAAAGTCAGTACTCAAATAAAGCAAATCCCCTACCCCAGGCTGCACACAGATTTCTACCCTTTTACCCTAAATATGGGAGGAAGGGCAAGGACCACTGGCAAAACACCTCCTCTTGAAGGACTCTCACCACCAGCTACCTCTTATCAAAAACCTGGGGCACAGGCAAGATTTCATCAGTTTCATAAACTGCTGTTCATCCATTGAGCCACAGTCATGAATCATGTTTGTATTCTCAGGTTTTGGAAAACAAAATGGTACATATTTGTGAAGGAGGTTGTAGCTATTCCGCCTCATCTCACATTTGCAAGGAGGTTAAGAACATGTTTGCAGTCAGACATTGCTGCTGCATGATGCACAGTGATGTGTTAAATCACAAAACCCATGCAGCACACCTAAGGCAAACTTCTCCAAGCTACCGCTCCGTTTTCTACAGCCACCTGGGAAAATTCAGTGCAGCCACACTACATACAGATTATTCCCAATGACCCCAGTGGCTCCATAACTCAAGCACTTTGGCAAGTATCTGAACTCTCTACTATTAAAACCAAAAAGCTTAATTAATAAAGATTTCTGTTTTGCGTTTTGTCTACTTTCAGATAGCTTATGAATATTTAACTCTCAAAAGAATTACCTAAAAGGTTTCTGAAAGGGGAAATCTCTAATTATCCACATTATAAGAATCAGTGGACCAATTTTCCCACAAAATTTAGTTTTTCCATGTGACTTTTCATTTCTGTTTTTACTCCAGTTATTTTATGTATGAACCATTACAGGGTCATTCTGTGATCAAATGAAAGGTAGCTCTTCAGCTAAAATGTTACAAAGTAGCAGAACTGAGTTTAATTACAGGGATGTAATAAAGCCTGTCAATAGTGCCTAAATAGCAAAGCCTAAATCCCAGTCATACACATACCTCCCCAAAAAATTTAGGAATTCCATGAGGCCAAGATTTTACCTTTTGAGTTGTCTCTCTATTTGCTATTTATGGAGCATCCAAGACAAGTAGCCAAGACAGTACATCGCCTAATTGGAAATGACCACTTAACAAATTAAATAAAAGTCACGAAAACAAAAAAGTTGACACTAAAGAGTGTCCAGAAAAATATCTGGTCTATATTTCACTTGCTCTTGTTATAATTTTTAAAGACAAGACTTGCACTGAACAGAAGCCCTTCTCTGGCCTTTTCCCAAAGTAGCGATGTTTTTGCAGAGAGGCACTAGCAGTTATTTTCTGTTACATGGGAATCCATGATATCATACCATAGACTGTTATCCTTTCTGATTGAATCTGGAATGAAATCAAAGGGCCAGAAATGTCATCCACTTAAAGGAGACTTGACAGAGTAAAATCCCGAGTTTGATAAAAATAAACATGTATGGAATGGTAGGAACACCACATCTCTCTTCAGCTCCACATTTAGCTGCAGACTGTGAGCAGTGAGAGATCTGCTGATTCAGCCAGAACTGACATGAAAATGAGTCAGAGAGAAATAGGTCAGAGGAAATGCTTATATTCGAGAAGTTCTTATGGCCCTTACATTAATACAAAGAAGACATTTCATGTTGCCAGATGACTTGCTCCCTAAGACTAAGGATATTTTGTTTAGAGCTATAGGCATAGTATTAATTCTTGCTGGGCTACATCCTTGTCACAGGATTGCTGTTGACAACAGGGCTCTGAGGAGATAACCTGAAAATATCAATATGGTTGTCTTAAATCTCTATTCTCTTTTCCTCACAAATTTTTCATATGTTGAAAACACTCTGGTCTCTATAAAACACACAGATTCTAAGAACTACAAGACTTCTGTGAGCTTTTTCTTTTCTCCCTGAGCAACAGTTAAATGTTTCCACATGCACAAGGAGTGTTTTTAATACCACTGCACGAGTTTTACTCAACAGCTATGTAGAGTGACTGGTCCACAACTTATGCTGGGTGATTCTGCTGTGACACCTGGACTCAAGGTGGGTAAAATTGTACTAAATGAAAAAGGCAAGGACTGACTGGAAAACCATCTCAAAAGATCAAAAATTAGAACTTGCACTAAGCCTGTCTGAGTTCAAGAATTGTTTGGACGATGTTTTCAGGCACATGGTGTGATTCTTGTCCTATGAAGGGCCACGAGTTGGACTTTGATGATTTTTGTGGGTACTTTTCAACACAGGCTATTCTATGATTTTTTTAAAAAACACATACAGCATCCTTGTCCATTGCTCCTGATCTCCTTTAATAGAAGACAAAACAATTCCAGCAATTTATCCTTTTTCTCCCCCAACAGCATTGCCTCTTCATGAAGAAGACATTTATATGGTAATCCATAAATGTCAAACAAGACTTCAGACAATGCAAGTTGTGCACGTTCATATTTCAGAAGGGTAGAATCAACAAAATAAAAACACAGAATGTGAAACTAGATTGTGGACAAGAACTGAATTTGTACTTCAGACTGCCTCACCAGATGAATGATAGCCTAAAAGTGGAATGTATGTCCCAGAATTAATCACAAAACTTTCAAAGAATTTGAAAAGAAAAATTTTAACAAAAAAATACCACTTCATTTTAGCCATGAATTAAAAAAAAAAAAGGAAAAAGAAAATAGAATTATGTTTTTCTTCGGTCACCTAGTAATTTAATAATTTTTTACAGTGACCTGTTGTCCATATCATAAAGTCTGCTTTTAAGTCACATCATTTTCTTTACAAAATCTAATCTATTCTAAGCTAAAAAAGTTAATGTTTCAGAAGACGTGTTGTATTCAAAGCAAAAGTTTCTACTGTGCAAAACAGACTACATTTTTAAACCTCAGTCATGAAAACACTGGGAATTTTAGGGATCGTTTCAGACAGATTACAGTTTTTTTCAAAATTCGCTGTAAGGCAGAAAAGTGATTTCTGCCCCATTTTTAGTATGTAATAAGAATTGCATTATTCATGCTGCATTTCTGCAATTACTCTACTAACAGCAGGACCTTGATTTTCCTTTCATATTATTTTGGGTAATACATAATTTGCAAGTGTGCACTTAATGGCTCTGGTTTGTATTCATTTCCATTTCTGTAAACGTGACCATCAGTTTCTGGGGAGATATTTAATTCACTGCAACAAGCAAGGTTGAAATCAGACTTTCTTCCAAGTCATGTTGCAGCAAATTACATCAGCTGGTTTTATCAAACATTTTCAAAATCAGAGTAAATAGTTTAAAGGTGCTTTAACAATATTATGGCATTTGAAATTAGAGCAGGCAGCTGTAGTCAACACCAGCTTAGTGAAAAACTCAGTATTTTAGGTCTGTTAAGGTTTTTATTAACAAGCATCTTGTTTTATTTTACATTATCTGAGGTTTCACATTTGAATTTAAGTTCAAGCTAACTTAAGGCTTTACCAGTGTTAGACTGACCAGGAGGGAATGAGTTGAAACTCATTTAAAAAAAATTTGGTCCAAAACCTTAAAATTAGTCTCTTTAAGCTTTGTATAAATCACATTGGAATAAATCAGGTTTTTTGGTTTGGACAACGTCTACTTCTGCTTCTACACATGAACTGTAAAAGGCATTGGATTCAGTTGTCATGTCACTGTTGGTTTATATATATATATATACATGAAATTACTGATTAAATTTATATGAGAAACTCAGCTCTGGTGTTTGAATTTTGATCTAAAACTTATTTGAGGAAGTATTTCTGCTATTTTTTAGATAAAAAGAGGAGAAAATTATGTTCTACCCACTTTCCAGCTAGAGAAATATATGATATCTGTAAATCTGTTGTCTTTAATTGTCTGATTTACAAGTTCAGTGTCTGAGAATAAAACTGGACCAGAAAAATATTGAGGAGGTCGTAGCACACAGGCATGTTGTTGTTTTAAGATTTTATAGCTTGCACAGTGGTTTCTTCTTGCCTTGAAACTGTAAACAGTTCATCTACTCAAATCCTTCAGAAATTTCAAAAAACCCTGTAAATTGGTTACTACAGAAAAAACAGCTCTCAGAAACAATTCATATTGTTATAATGATCACCCTTCTATTCAAACTGTATTTTTAGACTTTTAACAAAATGAATGTGTCCCTAAGTACATATTCAAGCAAGGACTTTGCAATGTGAAAGTCCTAAGTTAGTACTAAGTGTATAGAATGATTTTGTCCAATAATTGAACATGTGGAATTTCTAATTTTAATATGGTTAATATTACCTGATAGTTCTTCTGCATGATTAAGCAGAGACTAAAAGAACATGTGATGCAGACACAGCAGATAGTGAGTGGTCTGTCTGTGGAGTTTGAACAGAACTACACGCAAGACACCTGACTTGGAAATGCAAAACAGAAAACTTCCGATTCCCACCTTAAAAACCTTCTGAAAGACAAGCATATTTTCTAGCCTTCTAGCTGCTGAAGAAAAAGAGCATCAGCAAAGTTCTGTCACCCAGTTTTTGTTTTGCTTTCTTTCATGAAGACCCACCCTTTCTCTAGCTTTTTTAAGAAAAATATGTGGGCACTTATTTCCAAAGGACGTCTTGTCCTGCTGTTCTCAGGCAGGCAGAGGCTCTCGGGCTGAGCACAGCTGAATGCTGCTCCTGCCCTCCCTGTTGTTTCTGCTTTGAGTCCTCTCCCTGGAGGGCACGGGGACTGGGGCTGCTGCAGGCACTGGATCCTAGAAAGCAGTGCAGTGGAAGTGGGTTGGATCCAAGGACTCAATGTGCACAGTAAGATGCACAGTGGGAGGATTAGCTAGTCTGTCCCTGGGAATTTAACACCCCTTAGAAGGCAGAGGGCACTGGAGAAGATCTTGAAGCATGTCTACCAGACTAAGTTTCTCCAGAAAGAACTGAGTCTGTGTGCTGTGTGACAATATGACCCAACACACAGTTAAGTGTGCTAAGACTGGGATTCACTTCCGGAGTGTACTCCTAACCTAAATTAAGGTGCTAGCATGGGTGCAGTCAAAGGTCCACCACTCTCCTCCACTGGAGAGAGCCTTGGTACAGAGTGTAAAATTATTAATTCAAAGACAGAGTCCACCAGCATGGAATTAGCTGCGTTTGGGGATCAGAAGTCTGGTAACAATCGGCTCACAGAAGTTTACCAAAAACAAGTTGCTTTTGTCTTTTAGATTTGCACTTGTCAAAGTGACCCAGTGTATTTTGTCAGTTTGCCACACCAGTGAGCTACAGCAATTACAGGACTTCATTTTCTGAGAAACAGGGATGTAGTCTTTATAGGCCAGGCACAGTCCATTTGGCAGAAGCATGATGATATCAACAAAAAAAATTCAGCTCAGTGATTCTCAAAACTTTTCGTGTTCGACGTCACCACACAGCTAATGAGCGCTTGAAACAATATGCTGACTGTATCCTATTTTTTCTCTTTCCTGTGTTACCTTTACTTTGAAAGCCAGTTTCCAAGCAATGATCACCAGTAAAGTACATGACCTGCTATTAGCATTTAGAAATTAAATCCTTCTCTGATGATTCAGTCGGCTGGAAAAGCAGCTTTTACTTTCCTACTGCACCATCAAATGAACTAAATGAACTTCCAGAAAGGATACGGGGCTCACTCTTCTGCATTTTTCAGCTGCTGACTGTCAACTGAGACTTGCAAGTGTTCAGTTCCTCAGATAATTTTGGCTTGTCAGGAACCTTAAAATAAAAATCCTTTTAAAAATTATACAGTGCCTCCTCTCTAAACAGAAATAGAGATCAGAATACCCCAGCTACAACATCAGAACATAAAGGGTGAAGAAGAAGGACAGGAGCACTGCCAGGAGGACTGATCAGTCAAAATCCAGCTATAGATTTGCTGTTCTCAGGGAGCACTTACTATGTAGCAAAGATAAGGCGAAGTCCACTTTTGCAGCAAACCCTTCTCAATGAACACATGACACTGAGCAATAATGGCAGAAGTAGTTTGGTGGATGTTTGAGAGAGGACATAATAGCTCATCAGACTTGTATAATCTCGAATGGTTTAAGATTACCATAAGTAATTTTTAGCACTTCCAACAAAAAGTACAGAGACAACAACTTTTGCCAAAATGCATCTTCATTATTTGCCTATTGTTTATACTGAATATATATATACCTACAGATTAGAGATTGCTGGGATGGGAGACTGATAAATCAAACTTCAAAACAAAATACACGTTGAAACTTGAGCCACATAGCCCGTGCTGGTGGGCTATGGCCCCTAATGGTGTTTGTTACCCAGTGTGGGCAATCAGTGAGAGCTCTTTGACATGGAAAGCTGGACCTGACACAGGCTTTTCTTCCCTGCCGTCACCCAAAAATCTGAGATCTCCTTTCATATGTGTTTTCCATCTCTGGATGGTTCTGAACTCTTTACCTGAGTTCCTGAATTACAGGTGGGTGATGCTTAGGTGGGGTTATTTTCAAGGTATCTTACTACATCCCGTGGCTGTTTACTTTCTTGCCTGGCTGCATCTTCTTGTTTCAGAGCAAGAGCAGCTCGTAGCCAATAGGTGACCATCAGCAAGTTGGTCATAGTTCTCGGACCTCAATTTTCAACCTGCACCCATACGTTCAAGGTTTTCACTGTTATCTCATGCTTCAGCTTCACATCCTGACAGGATAACTGGTACCGAGCTCCAGTTCACACAGCAAGCTCACACAGCAAGTTGGTACAAGTCCTGACTGGGGCTTGTGTTGTTTGCATAAGGCACTTTTAGCATAAGGTACATCCTGAGGCACGTGTCCTGCTACTGGCAACAACAATATTATTTGTACTGGAACACTGTGCACAAAAATGCTTATAAATTTGTTCCAGGTATGCTATATTACAGTGTTTACATCTGAGTTTAAAGTGAGTTAATATAAATTAAATCCTTTTTAGCCTGTTGCTACCTTACAGGTGCCAAAGGTCTGTGCTTGGGCTTCTTCATGGTCAAGGTTGAAATATGGATAACCAGCAGGTCCTATCCTGCAGCTTTCTATGGTCTCAGTGGGTGTTTCTGAAGAGAAACAGTTCATTATCAGTTCGGAATTAAACACCGGTTCCCATTAGCTGGACAAGAAAGGGAGATGTTTGTGAAGTACCAGCTCTCAGCAGCCTTGCTGACAATATCCAAGGTAATAAGAAAATGGCCTTCAAGCAGCAGATGATGCCAGCAGACTCATGGTCCAGGGAGGAGGGGTCATGTTAGATACCATGTGAAACAGCCACTGTTTGTGCTGATGCAATTTTCCTTTTTGCACAAATCCAAATTGTTTTTAAACATACTTACCTCTTGTTATTATCAAATAATAACAATTTGCTTTGAAGCATTAGGATTTCTTTGAGAAGAAACAATTAAAGCAATTTTATAGTCTTCCCAGGTCTTTAAATCCCTGATTAATGATGACAGTGGATGCTACTGCGCTCGCTCATTTGTTTGCTAGCTTGAGGACTGTGCAACCATGAGTTTAATATTATTCCACTAGGACTTGATCCCTGTTCCAGGGACATGGCACTGGTTCACATCTCACTGACTGAAGAAGGAGTGATAAATTTTTCTCATCCTTTCTCACCCCAGTGAGGCAGGCAAGTTACAAGAACCATTCTGGTGGTGTTTCTTGCTGTAATGTATTGGGGAGAGCAGGCAGGGATGCAGGATGAAGCTTTTCCATGTACTTCACATATAGGAAGATGCACACTAAATTAAAACACTGTGTTTGCACTCTTGGACTGCCTCTGTGGATCTGAAAGGGTATTTAAGGCTTCTGTGTAATGCTGAAAAGGTACAGAACTAATTAAACTGACAAAAAGCAACACTAAATTAAGTTACTGAATCACTACTCAGGCAAGCAATTCCACCAGTGATGGGAAGTGTGTAAAGCATCACTTATGTTGTTAAGAGTTACTCTTTTAAAATAAAGATACTGGACTAATGAGGTACAATGTACCTTTAGTAATTCCGTGTAGCATTTTAACCTCTTTTCTGTTCACTTCCATATCTTTGATAATTCTTTCTCTCAAAGTGTGTTCTCAAGTCTGGATACACTTGATGTCAGAGTGATAAGATGGCAGATACCTAATCAAAAAGCCAAACAGACAAACACTAACTTGAATTTGTATCTTAAGTACAGGAAGAAAAAAAAATATTGAAGACTTAAGAATCAAAAATACAGTAAGTAGAAATGGAAAGTGTATAATTTTTTTAAATGGCTGTTTTTGAAAGAAACTTATGATTGAAGAAGCCAGGGAGTACAGGGGTAAAGAAAGAGAGAAAAGGGAAAAAGGGGTTCCTGAAGAATGACAATAAATAATCTCAGCTTGTTCCAACAATAACTGCTTAACTGATGTAGAGTTACAAAGTTGAGCTTGGAGAAAAAGCCAGGATACTTAGGGGGAATGAGAAAAAAAATCAAAATTACTGCACCTGAGGCTGAAAAATATTCCACCATTTGCTTGATGGATTTTTAACTGTATAAACAGGGTCATCTTTATTCCAGCAGGCTGAAGGAGCACAAAACCACAAGTCTGACAGCAAGGACTGAGCAGAGGTAGTAACAAATTTACTTTTTATCCTCAAGAAAAGTGGTGGGAGGATGTCCAAGCAATGGGGCAACAGCAGGCCTCGTCAGAGGTGTGCAATCTGCACCACTGCGCTGAGTGCTGTGGAAGAGGAATGCAGAGGAGCAGCGCTGGCCACAAAACATGATCTAACACCCATCAGCAACTTCATGCTGAGACTTGGTGCAGTTTGGCTCATCCCAACAGGGTGTATAAAGCTCTGGACCTTTGATCACGAAAGTGGCATTGAAGTCTTTCTCCCTACCTCTTAACCAGCTGTGCCAGCAGCATAGTGGCTCTCTGCACTTATGTGAATCCTGTTAGCAAGGGCAACATCCTCAGCTTGAGCTGGAACCCAGCAACGACTCCACCACAGGTAAAGTAATCTTTCTGCACCAAAAGGAAGAGTGATGCAGAACGGAATCTACCCAAAGAAGAGCGATAAGGAACAGAATCTGTTGGGCTCTGATCACTTGCTTGGAGGGTCTGCTGATCATGACTCACCTGAAGATATTTGTCTCCCAGTTCTTCCCTCCTGCAGCCATAGCTTTCAGCCCCATTAACTGAGCTGAGACAGCTGTTTGGCAGAGCAGTTCTGCAAAAGGGATCATTCAAACAAGCTGACTCACATTGCTACTGAGAGCCATGCAAAAATCCTGGAGACTGAAAACAGACACATGGTAGGGACCAAATGCAGAACTATATGTGGATGAAAACTCCCTAGGAGCCATCCCTTCTCCTAAATCTGTTGAGACATTTTCCTTGGACAGTCAGTAGTAAGAGAAAAGATGAAAAACAGAATCCCACCTCCCTCTGGGGAGTTCCCATCTGCCAGAGCTTCCTCCTCTTTGTTACATCAGGCTCTGATCCCTTGAATCTTTCCTTCCTCTCTGAACAGTGGTCCAGCCATTTCAGACCCAGGCATTTCATCAAAGGACTGAAGGGTAAGCAGCAGCAAGGCCAGATGTTCCTCGGAGTGGCTCAGGGCTTCATCAGAATATTGTTCTACACATCGACCTTATGAAGAATGTGAATAAATCATAGCAGGAGATAGCACAGATCCTCATAATCTTCAGTGCGATCTTCATCATCTTAACAGATGCTAAATTTGTATCATTGGTGCACAAGTACACTGAGGGTTTATTTCTAGTTCTAATTGTCTGCAGTGGACTTCTACATTATGCCAGTATTGTTCAAACATTTACACAAGAGATTTTTCCCACAACATCCAACATTTCCTGTTTGAATTCCAGTGGCCTTAAATGCTGAGAAACTCCTTAAATAGCTTGTAGTGGGTGACACAAGCCCATACTTTTATTTCAATGAGAAAAGATGCATATCTAGTGAGGACCATCTACTCATGCGATACGAAACACTGGGGCAAAAATGTTCCAGTTCAGCATTAATGCAAAACAAAGTGAGTAATGTTAAGAAATTGCAATTTAAAAATATTTTTTATTGTGATGCAAAATGTGTAGCTTCATATTGTTATTCCAGTGTGTCAAAATCAAACAGATCAGATTCCTACATCCACTCTCTGTTAGCTATTAAAGTTAAAGATCTGTGGGTAGTGTACAGCAAGGTTTTCTTTCTTTTTCTTTTTGATTCCATTTGAAAAGTCACTTATATTTTTTAAGCTTTCTTTCCTTTATGCATAAAATTAATAATTGTTTCTGTGCTAGTGCCTGCCTATAGCATTACCAAACAAATGGAAAGCAGGATCCCAACTTGCCAGTCAATCACACCAACCTTACATCAATGTCTCTTCTTTGAAATCTAAAAGATTAGGTGACACCACTGTAAAACCAGGATCAGTTTCTCTCAGTTCATATGCTGAAAGTTAATGACAAAATGGAAAATCACGGAAGTGATCTCCCACATTCCTATCACTAGGTTTGTGTGATGGAGACAAATGGTGCCAACAGCACCAGGCAAAAGTGATTAACTTCAATGAAATTGTCTTCTCAGTAGTGAATTCAGCACTGTGATCTCTGGCCTGATTCCCCACTGTTCAGACTATGTTGAAATCACAACAGTAGAGGTTGTTTCAATAAAGATAGCAGTGGCCAGGCAAACCAGCACCCCTGCACCCCCTCCATGCACCCATTGGTATCAGACACCAGGCAAAAGTTCCAGTAGAGCTGAAGAGTGATGGGAAAATGTGACAGGCACGTGTTCAGCAATGCTGCAGTTTGCCTGAAGAGGACCGTTGCCCCTGCAAGAGCAAAAGGGAGTAGAAAGTAAATCCTTTAGTCAAACATGAAATGATTGTCCTAAGTTCAGCTGCAGTTAAGGTACGCTGATGTGCCAACAAGGGAGAGATGCTGTCACCAGAAAAAAAGGAAAAATGTGCTGTCTGTAGTGAAAATATACAAAAACCTGCAAGGCATTCAGATGTTACCTTAGTGAGGAGGGACATATAAATATCTATAAGACACAATTCATGTTCCCAGTGTCAATACTAACTTTGTTTGATTCACTGTTTTGTTCTTCTGCATTAAAATCTCCCACCCTTCCCCAAGAAAGGAAAAAAGCCCAATTCTTAAAAAACAATGTTAGAAACAAGTGCTAATATGTTTGTTGTCATAACATCAGTATTTTTCTGGTTTTGATGGAAACCTTTCTATCAACTTATAGAATCATAGAATACTAAGGTTGGAAAAGACCTCCAAGATCATCAAGTCAACCTTCAACTGAATACCACTGTGCCCGCTAAACCATATTGCAAAGTTCCATGTCTACTTTTTTTTGAAAATTTTCAGGGATGGTGACTCCACCACTTCCCTTGGCAGCCAGTAACAACGCTTAATCACTCTTTCAGTGAAGAAATTTTTCCTATTATCCAACCTGAACCTCCCCTAGTAAAACCTGAAGCCATTTCACCTTGTTATACCATATCTGTATAGTATAGCCTCTCTGTATTTGCATATATTTATGTACATGCAAATACATTATATATATATAGATAGATAATATTTCTGTGTTCAAGAGCTGAAAAGCATTACACAACAGTTTACTCAGTTTAAACTCACTGGTAATATAGCCTTAGGGAATAACAAGAGGTGGATATAAATAAAATAAAGACTTCCTTCTGGAGCAACTTTTTTCCTAAAAACTGAACTACCATCCAACATTTACTCAGAGGAATCAAAGACATCTGTTAAGAACAACTATTTTTGTGTTGCTTCCAGCCTTATGTGTGCTAGTGTTCACAGTGGAAACAGGAGAAAGCATAAATAAACCATAAAGTAATTAATTGCAAATCATAGTAGGCATTATTATACAGAGTTAGAAATTACCCAGTTTACTGAGAATCAGTCTTCATAAAATTGTGCTACTGCGGCTCTTGTAAGGAAGCGAAAGCAGAGAATAATAGCTCTGTAATACTAATTCAGTATATTCAGGAACTACTTAGCAAGAAATAGGGCCTCATTAAGGCACTGACCAAATTTGTAAGTGCATCTTTTCTCGTAATTATGATGAAATAGGGTAGTGGTCAATCCAATATTGTTGATTGGTTAAGCAAAATTTATGGAAGTGTGAGATCACCAGAATTGCTCAAGAGAAGTATTTAGCACATGAACTGATGAAGATGAGCTTGTAAAAGTGAAAAGAAAGAAAACATTTGAGCAAACACAATGGATATTGATGGAGAGAAAATTACATTTTATTAGAGCACAAAAAAGTTCTGTTATTAGAGCACAAAAAAGTTCTGAAGACATTACTAGTAATCAAATCCTACAATTTCAGGAGGCCCAGTAAATCTTTTGTAAATCTTTGGCAACTTAGCCAGTAGCATTAAAAGAACACCAGGATTTGATCCTTCCTCTCCATTTTCTTAAGATTTAAAAGCACCCTTTTTTTAACCTCCTTTCACAGTAAGATTAAGTAAACAAAGGCTAGGATCCCATAAATATTATTGATTCTCTTTTATTATTCACAGTATAGGAAAACAGTGACAGTAAAACTAAGAACTATGAGCTTAAATTGCTGTAAACCAAATAAAGTTCCCAATCAGAATCATGCCCTGTGTATTTCCATGCTGCATGTTACGAAACCATTACAGTAGGAGATCTATCCAGTGTAGTATGTCCTCTGATGTTACCTCCACATGGTTCACAGTACAATTTTAGGCAGGGCAAAAGCTGGCTATGTAACATTTATTTTACTTAAAGCCGTGTTATTGAACATCTTGTTCTAAATATGCTACTGATATATTTACTGGGGAGTTGGTACTCTGTCTTTACAAACACTGGTTCAGATTCTTACATAAGGAATTGATATTTCATTTTCAGTTGGGCCAATTCAGCTGACCAAGCAGCAAATCCAGGTCTACATATGTGTTTATCACTGCTCTTCCTATAAGAAAGTTGCGAGGCTGAGTGAAATAAATCACAAGGCATGCAACCAAGAGTTAAATATTGTCTGTCCTCACCGAGTATCACCTAGGTTGCCCTATTCTGCTGCAATAGAAAAGTAATCACATCACATTACATAGCAACTTGTTCTCAAAATTATATGAATATCAAGGTTCCCACAGAGTTAATCATCGTGGATCTGATAACTCTCTGTGCTCCTATTGTAGGTAGTAATGATGTGAGGCCCTAAGTAACTTGCAGCCATAAGAATCTGGAGAGTTACTGTGTCTGGATGTGTCCCACAGTGTTCTGTGTGGTCTTACAGATGTTTAATGATGCTTATTAGTGTCTACAGAAACTTGAGTTGATCTGATGATAGAATAAAGTGCCTGACCCTACACTGAGATTGGAAGGGGTAAACATTTGCATCCCTGCATCAATTTACTGCTATGAGCAGGATTAAGGACCTGCACAGGTGGATCCTTTTGCAGGTTCCAGATAAAATGAGCTGGACTTTTCTGAACATTATTAAAGCAAGCAGTCAGTAGCATCATTCCTTGACTGAATGCATGTATATTTGCAGGCCATCTGTGTTACACATTGTTATCATGTGGCTGAAGCAGATTACATAACCTGTTTTTTCAGATTAAGTTAAAGAGCCACCTTCTGTGTTCCTTATCTACATCTCTGTTGACAGCTGTATGTTTTGTTGAGATTCTGCTTCTCCTTACAAAGAACAGCTTATATTGGTGAAATTTCAAATGAAGCCTCTTTCTTCTACAACTACCATGTCCCAGCTCATCTTATGACTGTACTCATTACTGGTGTTTTTTTGGAAGCTGCAAGGCTGCTATAGCCTCATTGCAAAACTTTGCTTAGAGGACTTCACGTTCTTCTCATCTTCTGCAGAAAACCCCTTGACATTCAACATTTTTGTGGCAGATATTATCTCCAATGAAGCAGGGTCCAGTATGAATAAATAGATAATCTGTCAGAAAATTGGGATATTTACTATAATCTTTCTTATTCTTCCTCATTTTACTTTGTTCATTTCTTCCAGAACTTTGAACTTTGTTTATTTCACCCTACTAATCTCTTCCTACTTGTCTAGTCTAGTATCTATTGCCTGATGTACCATACTTCTGTATTTTCTGTGTGCGCATAGTGATCACCTGCTTTTCTAGGCACAGAAGCCCACAGCAGCCTCATGTGGAGAATCACAATCGTTACCATTGTACCTGACATACACAGCAGTTATTCAAAATAGGGCAATCTCTTGGGTGACCAAGACAAAGCCAAAATAGAAGCTTTAATGAAATATGAAATGTTGCCTTTGGGTACATCATCGAATTTAATCATGCACTTAGTGGAAATTGTGCACTTGGTCCATCTCAGGCTGGAGAATGCAGCATTTGTGGAGCTCTCCAGTCACTTGTTTCACCCCCTAAAAAGCAGTTCCATTCAGAACATGAAGTATGAGCTAGCCATTTACAGTTCAAAGCACAATTAAAGTACTCAAATCAGGGGTGGGTTTCCAAGCTGTTACTGTCAGTTGGTCTCACATGAGAGAATGTGAAATACTCAAGTCCTCACCCTTTCCCCCTGGAGGTTCAACAGCCCTTCCTCCTGGCTGGTCTAGATATAGCCTAGAGAGGAGATTCCCTCTCTAAATGCACAGGAGGGAGCAGGTTTCCTGGCCAAGACTGGGCCAGGAATGCATAGAAAGAGCCCCTCCCATTTCTAAGAGCTTGACTCAGCACTGTAGATGCTGAGTGAGGAAAGGTAAAGCTGGCCTCACAGTCAGCTCAGTGATTGCCTTTGATTTATTCCTGTACTTGCCTCTGAATGACAACCTGACTATGCATAACTAACATTAAGATTTGCATAAGTTGTAATTAAACTGCGTGTTTCTTATTTTCGGGATACCTGACGAGCTGCCCCAGGCTCTTTTTGTCTGAAGCACCAAGCATTTCCATCTGTGTTATATAATCAAAACTATTTTGAAAAGGCTTAGTCTGTAGTAGACATCTCTGTGTGTCTCAGTTCCCAAGATGTGCAATGAGGATAAAAACAGTGCTTCCAACTGTATTTTTGTTTAAAAAATTTT
>VZTG01008192.1:374009-406758 GCA_013397845.1 Melanocharis versteri | reverse complement strand
CCTGTGTGGGGAGAGGGAGTCAGTGGTGAGAAGCCCAAGGCAGGGGTTTTGTTCCTCTTGCACCTTGGCTTTGTTGGGCTGCAGCTCTTCCCTAGGGGGAAGGCACAAATCTCCATCCCCTTTGTACCACAGCTCACCCATCAGCCTCACACAGAGCTCCTCATCCTTGCCTTTGCAGAAGATCCAGTGTAGAAGGAGCATAATGGGATTTGAACATAATTCTGCTCCGGTATGTGGGAAGGAAGCAAAATGGGCAGCTGGAAATCTGATTTTTTTAGGTCTGGAATGAAATGTTCAACTACATCTGCAGACCCTTAGATGGGGTTAGGAATTTATGAGAGACACAATTCCAAGAGGTCTCGTCTCATAAATCGCCTTAACTGAACCACAAGCCCTAGTCTGTGCTGGACTGTTTCCACAGTGAAGAACCTGTGCTCAGACACTCATAAATTCAGGGCCTGCATGACTTCCCTCAGGGCATCCCTGACTGCTGCATGCCCAGAAACAGGCAAGGGTTCTGTGTATAATTATAAAAGCATAACGCAAAGTGGTTTGGGATGGGACTTCCAACATCTTCGTTGTCTGCAATCAAAACTCTAAAAAAGAGTTATTTCCAAAATTTCTTAATACCTTGTACTACCGATATCATTCATAAACATCCTTAAAGGTTGCTTTGTTGTTCTAATGCAAAACTGATATGTGCATTTGCCCTCCTCATTAGTCTTCTTAGTGACTCTTTGGTGAGGCTGCTTTATGACCTTTTCAGAGAATTTCAAGAACTCCACTACAGACAAGTGGCATCTTCCAACTTCCTTATATTTGTCTCCTCAATGGCCAGACTACCCTCTGGGACAGTGGTTCTGGTCAAGCACTCAGAGAGATACTTACAGCCTCCTCAGATTGTCTCTTGTAGGATTTCACTTTCATCTGCAGCTTGTCCACCAGATCCTGCAGCCTGAGGACATTCTTCCTGTCTTCCTCAGACTAAAGCAGTTGGCAAACAGGAAAGAAAGTCAATTCTTGATTATGCATCACGCAAGGTTAACAATTCCCCTCGGGCATGGTGTGTGCAAAAGGTGACTTGCTGTGAGGAAAGCCTGTCAGAGCAGGAGACCTCCTGCCTTACCTGGTAGGTCAGTTCCTTCACCCTCCGCTCGTACTTGCGCACACCCTTCACGGCTTCAGCGCTGCGCTTCTGCTCAGCATCAACCTCCCCTTCCAGCTCCCGCACCTGCAAGGACAAGCCCATCCCTGCAGCTTCCCTGACAATGGCTCTCCAACAACACCCTCACTCAGGCACAACCCCAGCCCTACACACCCTGGCCTCCAGCTTCTGGATCTGCTTCTTCCCTCCCTTCAGTGCCAGCTGCTCGGCCTCATCCAGACGGTGCTGCAGGTCCTTCACCGTCTGGTCCAGGTTCTTCTTCATCCTCTCCAGGTGGGCACTGGTGTCCTGCTCCTTCTTCAGCTCTTCTGCCATCATGGCCGCCTGATCAGAGCAAAAGGTCAAAGCCATTTTGGGGCTGGAGATATTTGGGGGAGAGTACATTCGTCATCAGCAATGCCAGGAGCGCCCAACTCACATCAGTGATGGCCTTCTTGGCCTTCTCCTCAGCATTGCGGGCTTCCTGGATGGTATCCTCCATTTCACCTTGGATCTGGGCAATGTCTGTTTCCAGCTTCTTCTTGGTGTTGATCAGGCTGGTGTTCTGTGCAATGAGAAAGACATAGCAAGAGTTGTATTCTAAAACCGGCCATAATCAACCTGCCTGAACAAAGTCTTTCCTCTTCCAGCTTCCAACTCTAACTATGGAATTATTGTTACAATGGTTCTTTACAAAATGTCTGGCGTGGGCTTGGGGGATGGATGCAAAACACGCCTTTCCTTGGGGACAGCAGTAGAGAGGCCATTCTAGCACTGCTGGTCCTCTGGTATATTCCAGCCCTCTGTGCTTGGCCAGTGTCAACACAGCTCTTTGCTCCCTGCCCTGACCTGGGTATGGAGGAGCTGCACACGTTCAGTGGCATCCAGAAGCTCCTGCTCAGCCAGTTTCCTTGACCGCTCTGTCTGCTCCAGGGCTGCCCGCAGTTCCTCGATTTCAGCCTGCAGCAGGTTTGCTCTGCGCTCCACCATGGCCACCTGCTCCTTCAGGTCATCCTGTGTCCTAAGAGCATCGTCCAGATGGATCTGGGTGTCCTGGAAAGAAAGAGAAAAGAAATTACTTGTGCTTGAGTGGCAAAAGTGTCAGGGATCTCATTTTTCTTTTTTCTGTAACTTTGCTGAACGTACTTTGAGCACTCCCTGTGTATTTCTAAGGTTCTTCTGTGCCTCTGCAGCCACACGGTTGGCATGGCTCAGCTGGATCTCCATTTCATTCAGGTCTCCCTCCATCTTCTTTTTCAGCCTCAGGGCTTCATTCCTGCTCCTGATCTCAGCATCCAAGCTGCTCTGCAAGGACTCCACAACTCGCAGATGGTTTCTCTTCAGCTGGTCAATCTCCTCATCTTTCTCTGCTATCTTCCTGTCAATCTCAGCCTTCACCTGGTTGAGCTCAAGCTGCAGGCGCAGAATCTTCCCCTCTTCATGTTCCAGGGAGGCCTGCACAAGTGGACACAACCATTGATAACAATGATAAACCTACTGCTTGCTTTTTAGGGAATGACAGAATATTTCCAGAGATCTCAGCTGTCTGTACTCCTCAGCCATGAGGGAGGTGAGGGCAGAGGGAGGGGAACCCAGGCCTTTTTAGCCCTATTTCCTCATTTATTTACTGCAGACACCAGTGATTATGGTCACGTACCTCAGCTTCCTCCAGAGCAGCCTGGATTTCAGATTTCTCCTGCTCAATTTGTTTCTTCACTTTCTCCAGCTCATGGATTGCCTTCCCTTGCTCAGCAATCTGCTCCGTGAGGTCAGAAATCTCCTCTGTGGGAACAAAGACCAGTGGCACGGTCAGGCACAGAGCAGACACAGAAGGGCCCTGTCCCACCAAGGAGACAGGCATCTCTGCAGACCTGCAGGCACAGACCCGTGGAGAATGGTGGTAATGGCTGATAGTGAGAGAGCCCAGTGAGGAGCAGAGGGCCAGGGACTTACGCTGCAAGTTCTTGTTCTCCCGCTTCATTGTTTCCAGGTGGTCCAAGGACTCCTCATAGGCATTCTTCATCTTGAACAGCTCCGTGCTGAGGGAGCGCGACTCCTTCTGAGAGGCCTCCAGCTCAGCCTGCGTTTCCTCATACTTCTGCTTCCATTCTGCCAGGATCTGAAGAGAAACGGGCTGTGAGTAGGGATGTGGCCACCACGGGGGCATGCTCTGGTTAGGGGTGCTGGTGCTGGAGGCCAAAAGACCTTGTCAAAGTTCTTCTGCTTCTTATCCAGAGCAGCACAGGCAGCATTGGATCTCTCCACATCAATCATCAGGTCCTCCACTTCATTCTGCAGCCTCTGCTTTGTCTTTTCCAGGGAGGCACATTTGGCATTGACAGCCTCAACATGTTCCTCTGCATCCTGCAGGCGCTGGGCCAGCTTCTTCCTGGAAAATGATAAGCACAGTTCTTAACTGGAGTTGAAAGTGAATGTTGATTATCATATTCACCATAGCACTGAGACACTTCCTAGTATTTGGTCCTAATGCACATGCTGCAGAGCCTATCCCCACCCGTCATTTTTTTCCTCTTTCATTTCCCCAAAGTCTTAACAGAATCATTGAGTCACAGAATGATTTGTGTTGGAGGGGTCATGAGAAATCCACTGGTTCCATGCCATGGGCAGTGACACCTTCCACTAGACCAGGTTGCTCCTAGCCTTGTCCAACCTGGCCTGGAACACTCCCAGGGATAGGGCAGCCACAGCTTCTCTCCAGTCTTGCTATGCCCCTGCACTTTGCACAATTCCATACATATCCTTTCTCCTGCATTCTTTGTCACATAGCCTGATTTCCTTGTGTTTTTCTGTTTCATATAACTCCTCAACCTTCTATTAGGCTTTTGCCTTTGAAAATATCAGTGTTGTCTTTGAATTTCCATTATTGGTGTATTCCAGCCTTCCACACAACTCTCACGTACTTGGCCTCCTCGAGCTCCTCCGTGCGCTGGATCGCATCCGTCTCGTATTTGGTTCTCCACTGGGCCACTTCACTGTTGGCCTTGGACAGGGCTCTCTGCAGCTCCCCCTTGGCCTCCTGCTCCTCCTCATATTGTTCCCGGAGCAAGTCACAGTCGTGGCGAGCGGACTGCAGGGCGTGGGCCAGGGCGTTCTTGGCCTAGTGGTAAAAATATTACAATAATGAGTAGGTGTTTCCTGGGAAATTTCTTTTACTGGAACTTATACACTTATATACCTCCCGCAGAAATAGTGATTAGCTGACTGCCTGATAAAAACTTGGGAGTCCTGCACTGCAAAGGCCCCACCTAAGGGCATGGTTTGATCTTCTAATTGGATCACATTTTGAAGTCTTGAACACTTCACCAAAACCAATATTATGTCAAATATTTATTTCATATGTAACATGAATATATTCACCTTTATCTCTTCTTCTAGTTGCCGCTTCAGTTCTTCAATCTGCTGGGTGAAAGCCTGTTTCCCTCTAGACAGTTGGGAAATTAAAGCATCTTTTTCCTCTACCTGGCGTCCATATTCACCTGAAAAAGTTTGCAATTGAGACAACATTTTAATAGCCAAGAGAGTAATTTATGGGATTCTCTCATTTCCAAACTACAGATGGAAGGGCTGTACCAGATTCTGTCTGCAGACGAGCTCTTTGAGCACTAAGATCGCTAATCATGCGCTGATTCTGCTCCTCCTTTGTTTTATATTCACTCAGCTGGTCTTCCAGAGTGCGGCACATCTTCTCCAGGTTTGCCTAGGTATCAATGACATGTCAGAAAATAGAGTAAATACCTTGATTCTGCCTTCTTTACAGCAGGAAAATATGTCCAGAAGATGCAGTTGACATATCTGGGGGACGATGTGTATATGCCCATACTTCTACACATAGGATTTGGAGAAATCATTTATAATAATTAAATAATATAGGATTAAACAAAAACATCACATTGCTATCAAATTCCTAATAAAAATAATTGTGTACCTTGGCTTTAGAGACAGACTCTATGTTACTGGCCAAGTCATCAATCTCCATCTTCATCTCACTCTTCTCCTTCTCCAGCTTCTGCTTCACGCGTTGCAGGTTGTCGATCTGCTCCCCCAGCTCAGCTGTGCTGTCCGCGTGCTTCTTGCGCAGGGCGGCAGCCGTGGCTTCGTGCTGCAGCGTGGCCTCTTCCAGGTCACGCCGCATCTTCTGGAATTCTGCCTCACGCTTCTTGTTCATCTCAACCTGAGCTGCTGTCGCCCCTCCTGCTTCTTCCAGGCGCTCGCTGATCTCCTCCAGCTCCCTGGACAGGTCAGCCCGATGCTTCTCTGCTTTAGCGCGAGAGGTTCGCTCTGCCTCAATTTCCTCCTCCAGCTCCTCAATACGGGCCTGCAGAACACCAGGGACCCTTCACACCCGTGCCCTCCTCCTGCCTGAGCTGAGCCTGAGCAAGGGAGGGGAAGGAACAGAGACTTGCCTGCAGCTCCTTGATCTTCTTCTGAAATTGTATGCCTAGAAGTTGCTCATCCTCGATTTTGCTCTGGATCTGGCTGATTTCAAAGTCTTTCCTTTGGGCAAAATGAACTGTGTTAGAGCTCAAAGAAAAAAGACAAGTGCTCCAGCCCAGCACTCAGGTGCCCCAGAGCCACTCTTACTTCTTCAGTTTCTCATCCAGCTGCTGCTTATCATTCTCCAAATCCATGATGCTGTCCTGGGCCAGCTTCAGGTCTCCTTCCAGTTTCCTCTTAGCTCTCTCCAGGTCCATGCGCAGTTTCTTCTCTTGCTCCAGGGACCCTTCCAGCTAAACACAACAAGGCCATCAGTGCTCTACCAGCCAGGTTGGACTCCATACCTGTCCTGTTCCTGCTCTATGTCTGTGTGCTTACATCATCCACTTGCTGCTCCAGCTTGATCTTGGCCTTGGTCAGAGTATTGACTTTGTCTTCCTCTGCCTGCAGGTCATCCAGGGTCTGCTGATGGGCCTCTTGGAGGGCTTTCTTCTCTTTTGTCAGCTTCACAATGGTCTCATCCAGGGCTGCCATCTCTTCGGTGAGGTTTTTCACCTTTGAGGAGAAAGGAGCAAGCACAGATAGAAAATGGTGTTCAAAATTTTATAACAAGACAAGTCTTTTCCAGAGTGCGAGTGGTAGGTTCTGCCTCATACCTTGTTTTCGGTGGCATGTTTTTCCTTCTCCACCTTGGCCAGTGTTAGCTCAAGGTCATCAATATCTTTCTTCAGCTCTGAACATTCATCCTCCAGTTTCCTCTTCTTGGCTGTCAGCTCAGCATTAATTTCCTCTTCATCCTCAGCCCTTTCAGTCACCTCCTTGACTTTGGCTTCCAGCTGGATTTTGGTTTTGATGAGCTGGTCACACCTTTCCTCAGCATCAGCCAAAGCATCAGCTTCCTGGTAGGGAGATACCATTTTTAGGGATATGCTTTTTGAGGGAATATTGAGATACTTACTTTCATAGTTCAGAGTCCTGGATAGCAGTTTTGTAGTTTAAAATTTTATTCATGTTCCAACAGAATGACATATAGTATAGAATTGATTTTATATTGTTAGTGTTGAAACAGCTAGGTTTAAAAGCTAAAACTAAGGAAAATCCTTTACAACCTACCTGAAGACATGAGTACTTATATATTTGTACAGGATATAGAAACCAATATTATCTCATAATATCAAACATTGGAACAAAGTGCATAAATTCAAGTTTAATCATAAGAGTATCGCAGCATACACTGTAGAAAAGTCTCACCCAAGTAATATTTTCACTACAGATACCTCAGAGTCCTTACAGAAGCCAGTTATACCTTTAGGAGCACCTCTTAAAGAATTACAATTGAACTGAACTAAATTGAAGTTTTTATGTGGTTTCAAAATGTACTTGTAAATATCAACCTGATAGTCACGGTAGAGTTAGGATAAAGCCCACTGGTGGTACTCACAGCCTGTACTTGGAGCTGCAGGTCATTTTTCTCCTGCACCAGCTTCACCATTTTCTCCTCAAGCTCCTTCCGCTTTGCTTCAGACTTTGCAAGCTCTTCCTTGGTTTTCTCAAACTCTTGTTTCATGTTGGCCATTTCCTTCTCAGACTCTGCACTCTTCAGCAAGGGCTTGATCTTGAAGAACAGCTTCATCCATGGCCAGTGTTTGACATTCATGAATGCACGAATGTTGTACTGGATGCAGAAGATGGACTCCCTGAGATAAGTCAGTTTAATATTCAGTATTTATACCATGATGACATAATAAGCCAAGTACACTGAACCTAATTTGAAGAAAAGTCTACCTCCTCTCCACCATCTTCTGGTACTCCACCCTCATCAGGAAGCCCCTGCACCTGGCCTGGGTGCGGGTGATGAGCTGTGCCAGCTTCTCATCCCTCATCTCTTCCAAGAGGCCCACCAGCCCAGCTTTGAAGAACACCTTCGGTAAGAACATGAAAACAGGTGCAGTGTCTGTACTTGTCCAATGCACCCTGGTACCCTGCCCTCCATGACAAACACTGTGGAAGTTAAGAGCAAAACCACAAAGAATACATGTAGTGGCAGAAACTCTTTTCTAACTCCAAGATTCTGGTTACTTGCAGCTGAGGAACTATAATAGCCAGACATTTTTCTTTTATTTTTATTCACTCTTGATTCTTTTATTCTACAACTTTGTCTTAAATTAGGAACTCAATTAACCCTTAATTAAATCATCCTATGGCCATGAATTTCAATTTATTCAAGTGTTGAGTAAGCAAGAATTTGGTTGGTTTATTTTTCACTATTTCTTATACCCAATTGGATCTTTTCACATACTATCTGGAGTATCTGAGTGACAGTATCAAGCCATGCAAACCAAAACCACATAGTACTTGAAGCAAACAGATCTTTTACCTTAGTGTGACCAAATTTGTATTGAGTATGGTCTATATCAATTGATCCAAGAAGTTTCTCACATGCCTTCTTGCTGTCAATGAACTGTCCCTCTGGGATAGCACTGGCATTTAATACTTTGTATCTGAGGAAGAAAATGGAAGGACTTGCTTTGAACTTCATGATGTTAAGGGTCTTTTCCAACCTAAGTGATTCTATGAATGTGAAGAGGTCTGCTGTTGAGACCAACTGGCGGGTTCATGGCAAGAAAGAGTCTTAAGAACTGCTAAGAACAAACAGCACTTGTTAAACTGAAACTTTAGAGAAGGCTTTAGGCACAGGAGGGGAAGGTTAGATTTCAAAAGCTATTTAGGATGGACAAGGTGATCCAGTAAGAGGATGAAGTCTGACCTCTGTTTAAAATCTGCATACAGGACTCTGTTGGGGAACCCTTTCCTGCAAATCCTGATCCCTTCCAGCACGCCGTTACAGCGCAGCTGATGCAGCACCAGCTCGTGCTCCATGGCACCTGGCAATGCAGAGCACAAATACATGCCATGTTCTGTAATGCAGTGGGGAAGAGCTGCGCATACTGAAAATCTTCAATAGATATGTAAGTCTCTTACCAGGTGTTTTAGTTTCATTTGGGATGATGCACCGTACAAAATGGGGGTGAGTGCTTCTCAGGTTAGCCATCAGCTTGTTTAAATTCTCCTGGGAGGGTCATTAAGAAAAGCTGATATTAGCAAATGTAATTTCTGCTGTAAGCATCAAGTCCTCTGAAATGAGATATCATGCAAAAATTAGCAGAACTCTGAACTGAACTCTCTACACCAGTTTTCCTGACTTTCCGCAGATCTTTGCTGTTAATAACTTAGTGTATAAAGTTCTTCTGAGTAATCTGTAGGAAATACTGTACTCTTAAACATACAGTTTTAATACATTTCACTGACTCTAGTGGAATGCCTTCATTAGAAAGTATACCCATCTACCATTCGATGTACCCAGAGAGATAAAGTAGTACCCCTATGAGGCAGTGTGAAGCATTCTGCAGGAGGCATTTAGGCTGGGTCATAGAGAGCACACTACATAGATCCTTTGTGTTTTCCCTACTGAAAGCAAAAGGGACAAAACCAACAAGCTGAGTTTTAAATGTCTAGATTATACATTTATCTTGAAGGGTAAGGTGTGATGAATCCCAGCCTTGAACAAATGGAAAAGCTGTGCATTTGGTGAAATGGAGTATAAGTAGGTTAACTGGATTTATTCCTAGCAGAATGTGGCCCAAGAACTTCAGAATCTTTTAACAGAACCAAGCCAAAACAAGACTAGCCATAGTGATTGATGAGTTTACTCCTCGTCTTAGGATGAAATAGTGAATTCTCTACTGTACCCGAAAAAGAGCTGAGACAGTCTGGAAGGAAGAACCCTTCTTCTTGGCTCCCTTCTTGCCACCACCAGCACTCGCCTCGGCTAAATTGAAAATAAATAAAACAGATTTTAGATTGTTTTTCTTTTGCCTTCTTTGATTCCTTTTTGTAAACTGTACATCAGTGAAAACATGGGATTCAAAGAACCAACCTGCATCTGCTCCACCGTAGTTGGCAAAGAGTAAAGCCAGGGTCTTCACAGACGATTTCTGGTACAGCCCAATGACAGTTTCATTCAGAGGGTCCTTGTTCTTCTCCAGCCAGCCAGTGATGTTGTAGTCCACTGTTCCAGCGTAGTGCACCAGGGAGAAGTGGGCCTCAACCTTGCCTTTGGCAGGCTTGGGCTTCTGGAAGTTGTTGGACTTGCCCAGGTGCTGGTCATAGAGCTTGTTCTTGAAAGAGGTGTCAGTTGCCTTGGGGAACATGCACTCCTCTTCCAGGATGGAGAAGATGCCCATGGGCTGGGAGAAAGCACAAGGGAGACAGATTGTAATTTAGCTTTCAGGGCAATAATGATCTTCACCTAGGCATAGTAATGGAACATACACTGAGATACACATCATAAAATATTATTATTTAATTACATTTTCTTCTAGAAAGTGGGATTGATTACATTGATACTTACATTTTTAACATAAAATTACTCATAAAATAAATAGAAAATAATTTTGTTTGTGTTGAGAATGTGCTTTGTAAAATCAGAGCATTACCTTCTTATTCAGTGGAACTCAGAGCACACACAGATATGTTGGACAAATTGAACATGAGCCAACAGTACACCATTGCAGCCAAGCCACCAACTCATCCTTGGCTACACTGTGCTGCTAACAGCTCAAGGGAGTTGATCCTTCCCCTCTACTCAGCTCTGAGAAGAAACATCTGGAGTGCTGTTCCAGCTCTTGGCTACCCAGTACAAGAGAAACATGAACATAGAAGATCCCTTTGGAAAACGAGACCAAGTAATTACAGAGATTCCATGCATGGAACTGATTTGAACAGGAAGGATACCTTCTCAATGAGCTCAATGCAGGCAGCCAGGTCCATCCCAAAATCAATGAATGTCCATTCAATTCCCTCCTTCTTGTACTCCTCCTGCTCCAGCACGAACATGTGGTGGTTGAAGAACTGTTGCAGTTTCTCATTGGTGAAGTTGATGCACAGCTGCTCAAAGCTGTTAAACTGGAAATAAAATAAGAAAGACACATGTTTGAAGATGCAGCAATAATTGCAAGACCTCATCTTTTAAAACTAAGGAAAGCAGTTAACTTGACTTCCCATGCATTTCTTCAGTCTGTTTTATGACATTATGGAAAAGAGCAAGGCATCAAATTAATTGTCCACTAGGAAAGTTTTTTCATTGACAAAATTTTAAAGATAAATTATACATCTTGTTTAAAATGAGACCAAGTTACAGGGAGAAAAAACCCAAGCTTAGGACTATTATGATTCCGTATTTTTATACTGTCTTGTCCTTGATCATACAATCAATGAACTTTTTTGATTGGACCATTTTGTACCTTTGAGTTTGTGCATCTTGAAATAGCACAAGTCCTTTAAAAGGTCTTTTTTTTTAACTTTAAAAAGACAAATAGCAATAATCTTGTGATGATATTATGTTTTCTTTAAAAATGTGTCTCAAGTGGATCATAACATTCAGTTGTCACTTCCAAATAGCTCTTACCAAATCTTACTTACATCAAAGATCTCGAAGCCAGCAATGTCCAGGACACCAATGAAGTACTGCCTGGGCTGCTTCGTATCCAGCTGCTCATTGATGCGAACAACCATCCACAGGAACATTCTCTCATAGAGCGCCTTTGCCAGGGCACCCACTGCATTGTGCACCTACAGGAAAAAAAAATATCTGGAGTTACCATACAGGGAGTAGAGTCAAAAGGATATTCATTCTGTGCATGGTTACAAGTTACGTTTCTTACCTGCTGTGCCGTTTGGCCCTTGGTCACGTATTCATTCCCCACCTTGACTCGGGGGTAGCAGAGGGCCTTGAGCAGGTCTGCTGAGTTCAGACCCATCAGGTAGGCAGCCTTGTCAGCAACTGAAAAGCCAGAGGAAAAAGGAAGAATTTTATGTCCAGTAGGCTTTGAATCCTGGAGCATTCCCTAAAGGCTGAAGGGTTCAGATTTCTGTTTTTTTGAAAACTTTTGATAGACTCTTCGTAGAGGGAATCTTTGTAACATCACACTTGCCATTATGCATATTGAGCTTTTCTAAAATAATTTCTGTTTGAAATTCTTCACTGCAGCAAGCAGAAAGTAATGAAGTTTTCAAAAATCTCCTGGCACAAAACTGCAAACTGAAGCTTGCTAGTCTGAATGTGCGTAGTACACACGCAGCTCAGGAGCCGCAGTGACAACAGTCAGGTACTAATCTACATTCAGGTGATCAAAACCACAAAATAGTTGGAGTGGAACACAGAGACAAAATCTCTGGTCTCTTTCAGATCCACAGCCTACAGCCTTTTCTAAGCTTTTGTTTCTGATGTTCAATAAAACTTGTTGGGTTTCATCCCATTACCAGTGGTGCTCCCCACCTGCCTTGTCCTTTAACAAGAGGAGCCATTGCTCACAGAACTGAAGACAGGGGTTGTAGGTCCTGTGCCAACAAAGGAAAAGAATGAAATAACATCTCTTACAGCTGACTTCCCTGAGCATCGGATAGGTGAAGGTGCATGGGAACATGGTTCCTTATCATGTTAGAACTAAATCACTGGGCTGTTTCACAATTGCAAGCCATATTGCAACAAAGGTATGACTAAAGGAACATCCATAACTCCTGACTTCTTGAAAGAGTATGAAGACCAGTTAAAAGTATTAATTGTTCATAGCATAAGTTACATAAATCCTGAAATCAGGGAACTTGATGTACTGAGGACAAAGGACAGCTGCTTTTTCCTTGATGATTGTTTTCCTTGGGATCTGAAGTCCAGCAGTGAACAACTTTTGCTGTCTTCCACATACATAGTGGCTTTCAGAGGGTTAATTAGTGAGTTTGATAATACCTTCTGTGCCATCAGGCTCTGCTTGCTCCTCTCGTGGTTTCTGCTTGAACTTCAGGTTCCCGTAGTGCATGACAGCCCCTGTCAGCTTGTAGATGGCTGTTTTCTCATCAGCAGTGAAACCCAGGATGTCAATGGCACTCTGGTAATACAATGAGCAAAGTGAAATATTTGCATGTTATCTGATGTATAGCCTGTGCCTGTTGACCTGTTCTGTACATTACTTACATCTGTCGCCATCAACTCCTCCTTGTCATCAATGCTGGGAACAGTGATCTCACCTTGACTCACAAAAGGGAAGTCAAATGGGTTGGTGGTGATGAGGAGCATTTCTGAAAACAAATGTGTTCATAGGCTAGATTTAATTCATCTTGTAATATAGTTGAATGCTGCTCAGAGATTTTCCTCTCAAAAGCTCAGTGATGTCTCCTACCAATGAGCTCTGGCTTCTTGTTGGACATGATCTGATAAAAGATGTGGTAGCTTCTTTCCGCCTTGAGCTGGAAAGTGACTCTGGACTTCTCCAGCAGATCTGGCAAGGATGGTGGAAGGAGTTAGACACTTGTGGGAATGTTCATGGAGGTGAGAATTTGGGAAGGGATGGGAGCAGTCCAGGAGAATCTCTTACAAGTTTCAATGTCAGCAGAAGCCAGTTTGCCTGTGGCCCCAAAGTGGATTCTGATGAATTTGCCCTGTTAAGCAGAAGCAGCAGCAGGTCAGCCTGGATGTGTTCCGCTGACGTCTCCTTTGCAGGAAGAACTGCTCAGGCATCGTGCATCTTGCCATGAGGGGGAGAGATTTTATGCAAAGCAGCCACTTACAAAGCGTGAGGAGTTGTCGTTCCTCACGGTCTTGGCGTTCCCAAAGGCCTCCAGCAGTGGGTTGGCGCTGATGATTTGATCCTCAAGCGTCCCCTGCAGGGACATCATTATTCAGTGCCTGAGTTTAGTTGACAGGGCAATGACAGGCCAAGCATTCATTCTGTTCTTCCCGACTCACCTGCATTTTGCCTGATGACTTCTCCTCCTTCTTCTTGTCCCCGCTGGCTGCAATTGTTGCAAAGTACTGGATGACACGCTTTGTGTTCACAGTCTTCCCGGCACCGGATTCTCCGCTGCCAAAGGCAAGAGAGAAGCAGAGGGTGCGTGGTCAGGCAGGAGGGCCCCTGGCACCGGGCAGCCCCGCAGGGACCCGCGCAGGGGGTGTACGTACGTGATCAGGATGGACTGGTTCTCCCGATCTGGGAAAGTGGAATAATGAAAGATGTGTTAGCAGCTGACCTGGGTAATGAATGAGAAGTAAAACTGCAAACCAAAGTTGGGGATTCTTCAGAAAAATCCAAGACTACCCAATTCCCTTCCATGTCCTAGCAGTATTAAGCATAAGCCCAAATGGATATATTGAACAGTCAGAGGCATCTGGACCTGAGACAAGATGTGTATCACTTGCCCTTCACGTAATTTTCCTCAAGAAATGAAACCAAAGTACCCTCGCAACTTCAAAATACAAGAAATAATAACTTTTTCTTTCTTATCAGTGAAAAAATTTAGAAAATTGAGTCAAGTACTATTTCTGCAGTAGGAGAGTGTAGAATTTTGTACAATAAATTACAAATAATTCACTATGGCAAGTTCGTGAATGCTCCTAGGTCAGTTTCACTTGAAATTGTTTGCTACATAAATCGACCACGTTCAGTCATGCAGCTCTCTGGTGGTTCCAGCTGGCTTTTCACATGCTCCCGTGAGATCAGCAGGGCTTTTTTTGTTAGATTGCTGTGAGGGAGGTCAAACACTCACCAGTCAGCATGAACTGATAGGCGTTGTCAGAGATGGAGAAGATGTGTGGAGGGGCCTCCTGGCGCTTCTTGCCTCGGTAGGCCAACACCACCTCGGGGTTGTACACGGGCAGCCACTTGTAGGGGTTGACAGTGACGCAGAAGAGACCCGAGTAGGTCTGTGGGGAAGGGACACAGCACGTTGGCTTCCCCTGAGCCTGGCCCAGCAGCTCCTGCCGCTGCCCAAAGGAAGCTGCTGCTGCCACTTACGTAGATCATCCAGGCTGCGTAACGCTCTTTGAGGTTGTACAGCACAGCGGGTTCGTGCAGGTGGGTCATCATGGCCATGTCCTCGATTTTATCATACTTGGGAGGGTTCATGGAGAAGACTTGGTCTTCCTTCACAGTCAGGGTCTGCCAAGGAAACAACAGATCCACATGTATCACCTAAAAGCTCAGAGTGGCGATCAAATGTTGTCCTTCAGCATTGTTTTTCACTCACCTCTCCCCCTTCAGTCTTGACAGTGACTTTGCCCGATTCCCTGCTCTGGATTGTCCCTTTCACAAAGGATTCTTTGGGATGAGCCACAAAGACCGATGACTTGGCATCAAAAGGTTTGTTCTGGGCGGCAATTCTCTCCTTCTCCGATTTTCGGAGGTAAGGAGCCGCCTCCCCAAAAATAGCCATCTCAGCATCTCCAGAGGCCATGTCTGCACTCTACTGAGGATATGCCAGCAGACAACTCTGAGGAGAAAAAATATGGTACTGATTATTTATTCTGTAAGATTTGGGAGAATTTTATCCTGCCCCTTGGTGTCTCTTCATACTCTGGGTATTTTAACATGAGATAACTAGAAACTTAATTTATTGTCAACTTAGAAAATAAGAAGCTTTCATGTATGTAGTCTAGGTCTTCAAATGTTCATTAATGACCTTTACAGAATTGTGGATTTAGTGCTTTAAGAATTCCGTGCCTGTAAGACAAGAGTGAATTTATTGAACAAGTTTCACTAAGACTATTCACTATTAGGAATGGAAATAAAAGAATTTGTTAAAAGGATGGACAGTGAAATAAAACTATTGAAAAACTGTAGTTTAGGTGATCTACAGTCTTGGAAAACAACGAATCTGTGGGACATTTACCTATTAAATGGTAATGGAAAGGTAGTAGGTAAATAATAAATTTTGCAAATGAAGTTGTCGACTGAAAAAAAAGGTGCAGGCTTTGTGACCTTTTCATATTCTCCCACAATTTAATTTGCCCTATTCATGTGTCACCCTTCACTACAATACCTAAATACTTTCAGCTGCAAAGTTCTGACTTAGGTAAAATAACATTCAAGCATTGAGATTGGAATTTCCAAGGCTATATTAAGATCCCAAATAAATACTTACTGAAAAAATCTAGGAACACATGAGCTCTCAAAAGTTTTTTAAAAAAAAGTATTTTTTCAAATGATTTATTAAACATGTGGGGTACCTAAATTTAGCCAACTGCTCAAATCCTCTAGCTACTTCAGTAAAATTTATTCCCTCTTTATTCTTTAGGTAATCAATATATTTTTTGTCTGGGGCAAGAAAATGGCTATCTGAGAAAATTGAGAATCCTGGCACTCTACAAAGGTGGTTAGAAGGTCTGTATGTTCAGATGATTTAATAATTAATATATTCTTAAGCAGAATACAGGATTTTGCATTTTTTCCTGCTGTGCTTATCTGGTCTCATTCTCCTCCTGCTGTAGCAAAGATGGGAAGGCAGCACACCTTGATTTATGTAAGGTCAGTTAAGCAGAAGTGAAGAATGTCCCCATGGGGATTTTCTGTTCTCTCATCAGTGGTCAGAGGCTTCAAATGCAGCCTTGGGCACCCTCACCACTTTCTACTGCAATCCCACCAGGTTTGCACATAGAGTGAACCAGTGAGCCCTCCAGACACCCCATCCAAAAGGATCTGTCTCTGCCCCCCCAAGAATTAGTAAATCAGGTTCTTACCTCTCGTGACACCAGATGTGTGGCTTGTGGGCTGGCAGCTGGTCAGTACTGTAAAACAGAAATGGCATTCCCAAATTGCTGCTGCACAGAATTCAAGAGTGAAAACATGCAGGCACCTTGAAAACAGATTTATAATGGAGTCCCCTCCTGGACAGGAGCACCCGAGGCACAGGAATGTGGTGGCACGTTAGGCTGCCATCCCCTTCCTGCAGCCTGCAGACCCCATCCTCTTACCTTGGAGCTTTCTGTGGAGCCAGGGCAGACGTGTTGCAGGGACGTTTTATACGATCTCGTCTGCAGATGCTACAGATGCCTACTCTTTCTTCGGTCAAAAATATTTTGGCAAACCCTCTTTGGTAAAGCATTGTCTGGCAAACTGAACTAAGGGCATAATTGTCATTTGACATGACTAGATATAATTAGAAAATTTTGATGTCTTAGTGGCTATATGAATTCATCTCCTATAAACAATCTTCCAAGGGTGTTAAGGAGAGAATCTGGATCAGTCAAAGCACTTAAAGAACTTGGATTCAGGACTTATGGATTTTATTGCAGGCTTTCCCACCGACTCACTGCACAACCTGGGATGGATTGCTTGGTATGTCTGTGCTGCAGCTATCCCAGCAGTACAATAGATAAAACAGGATGTTAGAAGATAAATCAACATTATTAAAACCTTTTGACAGTTTTGTTGGTTTAACCCTGAAAGGAGAAGTGCAGATGTACAAAAGATGAGGGGGCTGACAGGCACAGCAGGGTGGTCAGCCAAACACTGCAGCAGGGAGAGGCTGGGTTCTACCTGGGCTTTTAAGCTGAGGGCTCTGACAGATGTGAGGCAGCTTTAGGGGTATCAGGAAGAGTGTGCACACACACACAGACATGCATGTGCCTGTGTGCCTCTTTGCACACACTTCAGATTGCAGATAAGTTGGAGATTCTCTAAAAACTGTTCTTGTGAGCCTTGTGATGGGTTATACCTGCTGAGACTCCTGATCTGCAGGTTAGTGCCAGTGAGCAGACACTCCCTGCTTTTGCTGGCCACTTAACTTATCCTTAACCAGTGCCTGCAACCCTAGGAAGGATAACTGATTTCAAATGCCCTCCAACTAAAACCAGCACACCTACTTACAGATGATAGAAAAATCCTCTATTCAGTCCTACCTTTACAAATAATTGGACACATGCACGAATGCATCATGTCAGCATGCAGTCCCAAATGCTGTCTACCTGATACATCCTCAGTCCAGCACTTCCATTTCATCACAAATATCTGGCACACTTAGTCCAAAACACCATGGGTATACCAGAGCACTGGGGGCGGCAGACATGCCTGTACAATGCTGATGGAGAGGGGGAAAGGGGATTTGCTAGTAGTGCTGGAGAGAGACTGGTCTTGTTTTAGGAATAGAGCGCAGTCATGTGAGCTGATTTAAATCCTGTCAGATTTAGACTGAGGTGCTTAACGCCTTCTTTGCCTCAGTCATCAACAGAAAGAGTGGTTATCCTCAGGGCAACCAGCCCCTAAGCTGTTAGTCAGGGAGGGGGAGCAGAAGGGACTCCCTGCAATCCAGGAGGAATTAGTCAGTGACCTGATGAGCTTAGACTCTCACAAGTCTGTGAGGCCAGACAGGATTCCCCTGAGGCCTCTGAGGGAACTGTTGGAAGAACTTGCCCAGCCACTCTGCATCATTTATCATCACCCCTGGCTAACCAGGTGTGAGATGCTGGAAAGATTGACATCTTGAGATATTTTGGGATGCATGTGTGTGGGGGAAGGGCAGGTCAGGCCTTGTGCTGGTGAGGCAGTGCACTTCCCCATGCCCCACACCACCTAGAGCCATGACTGTGATTCTATGGCTGAGAGTGCTAGGCTAGATCACCTGACTTTGGAGACGTGGCCTTTCCAGTGGCCAAAAACAAAGCCATTCTACTCAGAGAGCCCTTCTGGGTTTTTGCTGTTGTGCTCTGCAGCATGTGGACCCAGCTGTGCAGGAGGCAGGAGGGAGGCACGTGGCCAGGCAGCTCTGCTCAGGCAGCTGAGGGAAGGTCTGGTTTGAACGGGAAGCACTCAGTGAGTTGAGGTGTCTCCAGGTGTTGATGCTCACATTGGGGATTGAATTTAGTGTCAGTAGGTCTCCATAGTCCAGTGGCAGAACATAAAATCTTTTTCAAAAATGATCCAAATCTCAGAAAAGGTTGGTGGAGCAGGACATGGCAATGAAAGAGATTCTTTAATCCGGATGGCTTTTGAATATCTGCAAGGATGGAGATTTCACAATAGCTCTGGGAAACTTGTGCCCATGATCAGTCACCCTTGCAGGAAAAACGTATTCCCAGATTTTCACAGGGAACCTCCTGTGTGTCAGATTGTGCCTATTACCTCTTGTCTTGTCACTGGACACCGCTGGAAAGGAACTGGTTCTATCCTCTGTGCACCTTCAGGTATTAATATCCATGGATACAATTCACCTGATCATTCTCTTCTCCAGGCTGAACAGTCTCAGCTCTTTCAGCCTTCCCGTATGAGAGAGATGCTCCAGTCTCTCATTCATCTTACTGGCCCTTTTCTGGACCCTCTCCAGTAGCTCCATATCTCTCTTATACTGGTGAGCTCAGCACTGGACACCTCTCCATGTGTGGCCTCAGTGCTGAATTAAGGGCGAGGATCACCTCCCTCTATCTGCTGCAACACTCCTCCTAATGCAGACACCATCCACCTTCTTCACAGGAAGGACACGTTGTTGGCTCATGTTCAGCTCCGTGTCCCCCAGAACCCCCAGGTTCTTTATTTTGCAAAGCTGCTTTTCAGCTGGTCAGCACCCAGCATATACTGGTGCCTGGGCTTGTTCCTCTCCAGGTTCCGGGGTTTGTGCTCGCTTTGCATTATTGGGTCCCAGATTGACCTCAGGGTTTTGCCTCACCAGTACTCAGCTGTACACTGTCCTTAACAGAGGAAACACCTAATGTTAAACGGGCCTCAGCAACTGTAGAATCACAGAGACTCAAATCTTACTGCCATGTTTATCTGTATTGCTAATTAAGTTATAAAAAGAAGATAAAATGTTAAAACATCAACTACTTTCACTTGAAAGCTCGAAATTCATGCCCATTTCCTTTTTTCCTCTTTTGCATTAACGAAATAAGACACAGAAAATAAGAACTTCTCCTTCAGTGTTTTGAGTTGTTGTTTTAAAATATTTATTTGATGGAAATTAGAGCTAAAGCAATGGCAACTGTAAGAGCATGCATTGTGAATATAGGTAGTATATGAACTCTCACTGAATGTCTGCAGGGAAAAGACACCATGTTTGTGGAGGCTGAAAGAGGAGACAGGAGCAAGTACAAAAAAAAGGTTGGGCAAATAACCCAGTGTTGTAGTGTATGACATAAAGCTCATGAAAAGAAAAGTGAAGGGTTTGGTCAGCTGTCATAAGCATCCCTGGAAAGCAGTCTAAGATACTGAGCATCTGTGTTGGATTTGGTTTGATTTATACAGCTCTTCTCTTTCACCAAGGTATCATTTATATGACATTGGTATAGTGGTTTCTTACAAAGAAGCAGCCTCTAATCTGAAATGGATGATTCAGATTTCACTGTAATTTCACTCTCTAGATCCCAAAAAATTACTTCAGGGAAAACTTTGCCATGTTTCCTATATCCAGGCACAGCAAGGAGAAATCTGTCCAGGGAGGAATCTGTTGAAAGAAGTGCAAGCACCTCAAAGCAAAAAAAAAAAAAAAAAAAAACACAAAAAAAACCCAGCAATGTCTCCTGGGAGACATTAATATTCTGTCAATTCTATTTCCATCTCTGCAGGGTGAACTTCACTGGGACCAGAAGCAAACCACAGCAGAGATAAATGGGAAGAGGCAGGCTGGAAGCCATCTCTGGATACAGACTGTGCTGCACAGCAATGCAGTGTCGTCAAGGTGCACATTCCCCATGGAGGAGAAAGGATTCAGTCGTGCTGAAAATAGATCCTTCTTGAGACAGTTATCAGACAGCTGCTCTCTTTCTGCCAGCCCCTAAGATGTGCATTTTCTTCTCCCCATCCCAGTGGTTAACTGAGAGATAAGGAGTGAGAAGGCACTTTTTAGCCAGGCAGCAGCCAGGCTGGGGAAGGAGAAGTTCCTGCAGGGGCTGTGTGTTGGCCACTGGGAACCTCCCCCTCCTGCCTGTTCAGACTCATCAAGCTCATGAACTGGAAACACAAGAATGGCCTGTATGGCCGGAGGTTTTGCAGTAGGAAAAGGAATGTTTCTTTGTAGTCTACCCCCTGGGAGCTACTCTCAGGCTACCTCTCTGTGATTCCCTAAGACAGATGGCCCTCCAAGAGGAAGTTTCTGGGTGGTCCCTGTGGCTGGGAAAGTGTCCAGGTGTCCCCTATGGCTGGGGAAGTGTCCAGGTGGCCGCTCCTGTGCAGCTGAAACCGTAGCCATCACTGAAATCTTTGATTTCACTTCATTCAATTAACAGACAGTTAATTCCATGCTACTTGCTGGAGCAAATCCCTCCAGAACACCAAATCCATAATACTGCTTCTCATGAACATCAGCTGAAATGTCCTTAGCAGCAGCAGGCTTTGGTTGCTTTCAGTCCTTGAAGTGCAGTGTGACCTGCAGGCAGAGTCAGAGATCTGTGGAGCTCACTGGGGCAGCAAAATGCATCACATCACATCAGGAAGGAGCTCCACCAGATGAGGAGCAGCAGGGCAGACAGAGTACAGGAGATTCTTCTTATTACCTCAGGCTGGACATATTCTCTGTGGTAACTGTATGCTGGTAAGCATTCCTCAGGCCTGTCATGGGAATTTAGGGGTGTGGTACAAACACTTTTTTTCATTCTGACTTGCCAGGCACGATTTTTCAGAAAATACGTGTATGATACAGTGAACAGAACTAACATCACCGCTGTGGGTTATTTCTGACAATGACATAACATTGAAGGAAATGAGATTGCATGATATCCCTGCCCGTGTCATGGAGATTGGATTAGGTGGGCTTTAAAGGTCCCTTCAACCCAAACCCTTCTGTGATCTCTGTGACCCTCTGAATGGCTGTGCTGGGTGAGTTCAAAGGAACAGGCAGACTCTCACACCCAAGACATTTGTCATCATCCCACTGTCCCCAGACACCCATCCTCTGCATAGGCAGACATTCCACCCAGGTGGTGAAGCCTTCTAGAGAACAAACCGCCTCAAAATGGTGAAAAATCTCATGTGAATGGAGCAAAAACCAGGTAATTTACAAGTGGGAAACTGTACTGAAAACAGCAATGTATTATGTGTGTTCCTGCTAGTAATAGGAGACAGAAGCACAAGCACATTCCTACTACCTCTGTATGAAGTCTAAGGAGCCTTTGGCCTTCTCAGGTCTCAGTGACCTATTTGTATCCCTATGTGGAGCCTGTAATGGTCACGGGATAGAGCAGATATCCTCTTCAACAGGGATCCCCTTGCACACCCTGCTAGTGAGCTCTGGGATGCTGGAGAGAGCTCAGAGCTGCTCAGCTTCTGCTCCAGTAGGAAACCTCCTGCTGTGGGTCGAGGGTCTGGAGAGCAGGCTCAGGAGCCTTCACAGACAGCAGTGTCTCCTTGTGCGTAGGGACAGGTCACTGCAGCTCCTCCTCTGGTGACTGGGGTCCCTGATGCCCTGACCAGGAACTGAGATGTGCTAAGGGCTATGGGAAGCACCAGGAAGGAGCAGGATCTGCATGGATGTGCTGCTCCTCTGAGCACACATTACAGCTAAGGTGAAAGCAAGCCAGTCCTGCGTGTGGTAGGTCACTGCAGGTGATTACCCTGCCCTATTTCAACCGAATCAACTTGCTGGGAGACTGGTGCCCAGACCCTGATAAACTCTGGTAGATATTCCATAACATAGAATCTATGTACACCTGTTCATTGTTTACATACGCATCAATGTTTGATGTGTTACCAGCTCTCTTAATGCGATGTCACACAGGGATGAGACTTGGTGACAGGCAGCTGTGCTTGGGCATGCTTCTGGAGATGGGTTCCTCTCAATGACGGTGGGTGAGACTCAAAAGTGGCACAGCCCAGCTCACACAGCAGTGGGGAGACAGGTAAAGCAGCAAACTTTCATTTGGGGGTGAGAACTTTCCACCGAGTATCAGAGCTGTGCTGTTAATCAGACTCCTCATGTTCCTAGCAAACACCAGCGGAAGGGCTGGCCTAGGAGGTGACATTCAGGATGTCCTTTCTGTCACCCACCACAGCAGCTGAGGAGCTCCTGTTACAGAGCAGGGGAGTGGGGTGGGCAGGCTAAGACGCCTCCGGGTAAGACAAAGTCAAAAGATGGCAAGTGGCAAAAGGGGGAGGGAAGGAGAACTAGGATTAGGTGCATAATATTAGCACAAGCAGCAACTGTGTCCTAAAAAAGACAGCAATGAGGTGGTATCTTCCTCGGTTGGCACTCATTTGGGACAGATGCACAAATCATACTTCTGGGCAGATTTCAATGCTGTAAATGGAAATATATTAGTATGGAATTTCTATCAATCTGCTCACTTTAAAAATTAGATTTTTCAAGACTAAAAACAACCCAGTGGATTACTACAGAATTTTCTGAGTGACACTCACTGCAATGAAGCTGCCAAGAGGATAGCAGAATTTTCTAGTGGCATATCTGAACTAACTTATTCTTGCAGAAAAGTTCCTTTTGCATCCTTACAAAATTTATCAAGAGTTTCATTATTTTATATTGGCAGACAGATTCCCTTTTGGGTCAGGCTAAACATTTCTTTAATTGCTCTCTACATTCATCTGATGTGCCAAGGGAAGAATACAAGTCCCTGCTGCTCCTAAAAGGCAAATCAGTTGTGCAAAGCCGAACAGCTCCAGGTATTTTTCTTGGATAATTCTTCATAAAACATATGCCACAGGGTGGGCTCACAAAGAGCCACAAGCCAGGTCCCTGTGGGGTGGGCCACAGCAGCAGCTCAAAACTTGGACCACTCTGCATCACCCCCATCCACTTAGCCTCTGCCAGAGAGAAAAGCAGCTCCTGGGGCTGCTGGACCCTGCCCTGCCTGGGAAGCTGAGGTCTGGCCATGCTGGGAGCTTCCAGGCTCCACCCGGGAGTAGCCCCTGAATTCTTCAGCCCTCTGGGAAGGTCTGGATTTTCACTCTGTCCTCCCAGTACAGCTTGTGTTCCTGGGTTTGGGAAATGCTGCCTGAGGATTTGTTCTCCGCAGTGCAGACAGCTCTGCTCAGCACTGTGCCTGGGCATGAGTGACGAGCCTTGGACCTTCTCAGCAGTCATGAAACAACAGAATAAATACAGCAAATTATTTCTTCAAAACGAAAATCAAGCTTTACAAAGAATTTAGGAGGTGGAGTATGAGTTAGTCATTTGCAGATTATCATTGTAGTGTTTCCCAGCAGTTCCCCTAAGATTTCTCCTGACCTTTTGTCCCCAAACCTGTTCTGAGTTGTCATTTCTTCCACCCCCACATCCTCTACTGTCTTATCACTTATTTCTTTTCCTTGCACACATCCATCTTGCTTTTCTCCTCCCAGACACTTTCTGAACTCCCTAGCATGGTTTCAACCCCACCTCGGTTCTGTGGTTACCCTTCCACACTCTCTCTTACCAATTTTTTTCTGTGACAAGACTCACAATGTATCAAATTCAGCTGCTCACACCTAATGCATTGGGGCCTAGCTCCATTTGATCTGAACCTGTTCAACAGGCTGCTCCTGCTCCACTTGGCTGAGAGAGGGGCAAGACTTTCTGCAATGCTGCTGTTCCTGGAGCAAGCCCTGTCCCTGCTTTCCTCACCACGGAAGGGATTCATGGGCTGGGGCCTCTTGCTGATCTGCAAAGCAAAAGATGGTCTTCTGGGTCCACAGGCATTGCATGAATTTGTTGGTTTACAACAGAGGGGATGCTCCATCCACCCCAAAGAGCCCTGACTGACCGCTGGGAGTACCTGGGCAGTGTTGCCTGTGGGACAGCACATCCCAGGAGGGAATGGCCATGGCCACAGCACCGGGCCCCATTCTGATGTTTAACCTTTCAGCCGGCAATGGAGCTGAGCTGCAGCAAGTCTCTCTGGGGTAAGAATAGCAGCTGCTGTCTTGGGACACAGCACACGTGTCCAGCTCTCCGCGGCAGCACGTTGCACTGCGACATAGAAGGCAGCCTACCCGCCCAGGAATGTCTTCAGGCGCTATTAGTGGAAGCAAATCATCCCCACAAACAGGCACGACCCCGCACAGGAGTCTTAGGAGAGCGGGGCTATTTTGGGCTTCTGACATTGAGGATGAAAGGAGACACGTGATGGGCTGATCCTCCTGGCATGGGCCTCCTCCAAAGCTCCCTGCAGCCTTGTCCCCTCCTCTAGCAATGGCGCTTGTGAAGGCTGAGAGGTAATTTGGTGTGGCCTTGGAGCACAGGCAGTGAGGGCAGAGGGAGCCGTGGGTGTGTTGGGAGGGCAGGGCCAGCTTTCAGTGCCACCAGCCATGCCCAGCCGTGCTTAGGGCAGGTCCTGCCTGAGGGTGTGCACCTGTCCCTGAGCTCAGGGCATGGGGCAGCCTGCTTTATTCTCAGCCACACCCATGAGAGTGAGAGAGGTGCCAGAGGGTATTGTAAGGCTCCAAACAACTTGCTGAAAGCGTGCATTGAGACACAAATCCTCTGCATCCAGGAGGGTATTCTCTTCTTTCCGCCATTTCTGAGTCATTCTTCAGCATCAGGAATATTTGAGAGGCCCCTTTTCCTCTTCCAGCCATCACAAATTCCCTCCCCAACTTATTCCCATCCTTTTAACGTCCTCTTTCTGGTGTGGATTTCTTTCATTCCACTTTTTCATGTCTCATTTATTTCTGTTTAATTTACCTTGCTTTGTGAAAAGTTGCACATTAAGCTGTCAGAGGAAAAATCACCACTTTCCCAGAAGAGTTTGCCGGCTGGATCAACCAGCCAAGTTGGTCTCCCTTGTGACTCTGTATTCAGCTGGACTGATGCACAGCAGCAGTGTTAGCAGGCAGGGACAAGTGGTCAGGGGACTGAGTGTCTATTGGGTAGCTTACAGAGTGCTGCTACTAAATGCAATCCCACACCCTTGGGGGTCAGTCTCAGGGTAGCTCCTGGAAGAAGGCCACTTGGCACTGTCCCAGCCTTTTAAGCCATTCCCATGCACATCCAGCACTGCTGCAGACAAAGACTCCACCAGTTCAGCCAGCAGGCAAGAGCTACAACTCGTCATTCACGGTCAAGTTATTTTTCCAGCAGCCTAACAAGTTACCATCCTCAGTCTGGTTTTGCCGCCACCTCTGTGCTTGTATGGCATCCCCTGTGTCTGTCAGAGCACAGGACAATGGGTGTGGGCACTGTGCACAGTCCACCCTTGGCTGCTCACTTCAAGGTCAGGCTGGTGATAAAGTCAGTATTTACCCCCCCATTTGGTGCCATATGATGTGGTTCAGCTTCCTGTGGATCACCATGCCTGGTGATGACAGAACCAGGGCCTCAGCACATGGTCCGTGGTGTGGCAGGCTCTGTGGCTGGGCTGTTGGACAGGGCTGTGCTTCTCTGAGGATGCCCAGCCCTGCAGTGCTCACTCTCGTGCTGCCCTGGACCATCATGGCCCAGCACAGGCCAAGCTTCTTTGCAGTAACTCAAGCTGTGAGGGTTTGTGCCCATGGCCATGCATTTCTTTTAATGTTTTTTTCTTATTTTATGCGATTGGCAGCGCTCAAAGCGCACCGCAGGCTTTCCACAGAGCTGCACTGCTACCAGCAGGCCCTGAGCCCAAACCTGCCCTTGTGCTCTGGGGATCCTCCCCTCCAAACCAGCCAGACCTACATGCATGGTGTGTTACACCAACACAGGCACCGTAGTCCTGGATACAGTCAACCTGGGGACTCCAGGTGGGAAAGCCAAGCTCTGGCACTGCCATTCAGCCAACCCTGTCGTGAGCCAGAGCCAACACAAACCAAAAGTGAATTCCATTTTATGGAATGGGAAAGAGCTGCACTGCCAGCAGAAAGGAGCTGGTGCAGTGAAGGTAGGGATTATCCTGCTGAAGCCACATCCACACAGAGCCTTGCAGGGGCTGCTGTGCTCTGCCCACTGTGCTTTGAGTCGCAAAGGACCAGGGACTGTGTAGCTGGGGCAAGAGCAAACAGCAAACTTTGAACCAAAAGCGGTCGAGAGGGCGGGGAGATTACATGACAAGGCCATGTTGGTGCCTGGGTACTCTGGAGTGAATAACGACAGGCTGGTAAGGGTTACCAGACTTGCCAAGCAGTTAGTAATTTTCTGTTGATTTTGCACAGCTACTCCTAAACACGTTACAACTGTTTTTCTGCAGGTTCATGGAGTAGAGTGCTGCACTGAGTAACCAGCCATTTGACATGCTGGGCTAGGGTCAGTGACATGGCCTAGGAGCACAGCAGGACTTTGGATTGCATCCTGAGGAACAGCACTGTGTCATAAGCTGCTGAGAACAAGATGCAGGTGGTCTCCTGAGAATGGGCTGGTAGCAGGCTACAGGAGCTGAAACAGAAATCATCCCTTGGGAAAGCAAAAAACCTGTCAAACCTTTAGGTTTCAAATTCAGGATAAAATTGGTCGAACTGGTCACAGAAGTAGTAAGGCTCAGACCTACAGTTTTGACTATACTTAACTTAGTAACAAAATTACTCTCATTTAAACATTCACATTTGGAGCATCTGAAGTTGCAGATATCTATTTTATTGACACTGGTACAGCCGCAGCAACAGAAAATGTTTGTGTTCATAAGCAAAGGCGAAATTACTTCCACAGCTGAAGAGATATTTTGTGGAAGTTCTGATTACCCCAGAGGAAGCTCATTTTTCAGTTCCTAACGACACCTGGAAAGGAGAGGCTTTGGTTAGTCTACACATGCCAAGGTGAGTCTTTTGATCCCTAAAATCCTCCATCTCAGTGCACCATCCAGCTAGGATGTGCAAGTGGAGCCCGAGCCGATGCAGCAGTGTCTGGAACCCTTAAAACCGCTGTGTTTGTTGAATATGTGCAGGTAACACCAAGGTGGCCACCATCCACAGCTGAAGCATGAAAAAAAGAATAATTCCATTATTTCACTGGCAAAATGGGAACACATGCACTGCTAAGCTTATTCCATCTTAACAGGGGCAAAAAGCAGTGAGGCCTAAGCCTTGTGTTACGGGCCTGGAGCAGGCACAGTCTGTCACCAGGCTGTGTTTTACAATCTCTGAACTTCTTGTCTCCCTTCCCCTCCTTGCAAAGAGGCCTCAATCCTATGGGAAGAATGCTTTCAAGTCTTTCACAACATTCTCTTACCTGCTCTCAGAAAATTCCATTTCTTCTTCAGCACAGAAAACCACCCAAAGCAAACACAGACATGTGAATTCTCTCACGCTGAGTATTTTCTAACATCTCCCAGGTGCAAAGGAATATCAGGCACCTCAAAGCAGGATCTAAACCTACAGGATATTGCAGAGAGTGGCCCATAGTCAGTCTGTTCAACCAACCTTCACTTGGGGATATCCAATAGAGGATACCTGAAATCTTGCCTCTGTCTGGGCTTCCAATTCAATTAGAGGTTGAGCATTGCCTCTATAAGGTAATCTCATGTCTAGAGACTTTGCTCAGGAGCCTGGACTCAGCCATCCTAGTGCATTTCCCGGGGTGTGGGCAAGATAACCTGGCAAGCACTGAGGAGTCAAAGTCTTTTACTGGTGCATGGCATTAGGTGAGGGGAGGAGGGCTCTGCAGAGGGACCTGGACAGGCTGGATTGATGGGCCAGATCAAATGATACGAGGTTCAACGAGACCAAGTGCCAGTGTTGGTCACAACAACTACCTGTGGGAGGAAGCTACAGGCAGAGTGGCTGGACAGCAGCCAGGCAGAAAGGGACCTGATGATGCTGATCCACAGCTGACTGAACATGAGCCAGCAGTGTGCCCATGTGGCCAAGAAGGCCAAAGGCACCTGGCCTGGATCAGGAATGGTGTGGCAGGACCAGGGCAGTGATTCCTCCCCTGTGCTCGGCACTGGTGAGGCACCTCAAGTGCTGTGTCCAGTTCTGGGCCCCCAGTTCAGCAGGGATGTGGAGATGATGGAGCTGCCCAGAGAAGGGCAACAAGGCTGGGGAAGGGTCTGGAACACAAGTGCTGTGAGGAGGGGCTGAGGTTGTTTATTCTGGAGGAAAGGAGGCTCGGGGAGACCTCATCACTCTCTACAGCTCCCTGACAGGAGGGTGCAGCCAGGTGGGGTCGGGCTCTGCTCCCAGGGAACAGTGACAGGACGAGAGGACACAGCCTTAAGCTGCGCCAGGGGAGGTTTAGGCTGGGCATCTGGAAGAGGTTCTACACAGAAAGGGTGGTTGGGCATTGGAAGGGGCTGCCCAGGGAGGTGGTGGAGTCACCGTCCCTGGAGGTGTTGGAGGACAGACTGGATGTGGCACTCAGTGCCATGGTTTAGTTGACAAGGTGGTGTTAGGTCACAGGTTGGACTCGATGGTCTCAAAGGTCTTTTCCAACCTGGTTAATTCTGTGATTCTCTGTGATTCTGTGATTCTGTGTGATTCTGTGACTCACTGAAAGCTGCAGACCAGCCTCTGGAAGAGGCTCAACGCTGTCTGTTGAGTCTCAGGCCAGATCCTTCAGGAGAAAGCAAGCTCTCCATAGGGTCTCTTCTGGTGTGAAAATGCTTTATGAGAAAGAGGATGCTGCAGAAGGCAGCCTGAAGCCAACATTCTCCCTCTCCTGGATACATGCTCTAGCCACTAGTTATTCCTCCAAAACATGGACTGAGAGTATTTTACCTCCAACCACAAGCTAAGCTAGACTAGTGCAGTCAAAAGGCATTACACCTGCTCAGATCACACTAGGACAGGCAGCTGTAGATCTTCTACCACTCTTGGGTTGGAGATAGACAACTGCCCAGGAAGTTCAGCTAAGGACACAGAGCTTCTGCTCTTTTCTCAATCAAAATGCTGTTTCAGAGAAGGGCTGTTCTAGAAATGTTCAGAGTTAGGTTGACTCTCATTACTTTCACTTTATGAGGCAACTCCTTAAATCTGAAACTAATGTGATAAAACTGGCCAGAAGACTCATGCTCAGCACCAGAGCCTGAAATGCCAGAGTTACAGAATAAAGTCCACTCAGAGCCTTCTCTTCCTTAGGCTGAACAACTCCAACCCACTCAGCTTGTCTTTAAAAGCCCCTTCCTTCCAGAGCAGTCCTTTCCAAATGATGCCTGTAGCACTGGCAAGGTACAAATCTGCTGCTAGACCCTCTTGAGCAAACAACACACCTGCAGTAAAGACTTACCTTTGTAGCAGGGCCTTCTCGGGCCTTAGCTCTGAGTTTATTTATCTGGCTCTCAGCAGCATCTGCCCTTTCCAGGGCCTCACCTATCTTATGCAGTGCATTTCTCAGTTTGGAGAGATCGATATTGGCTTGTTCACCCTAAAATTGCAAAACAAAAAGAAATTTAAAACCATCTGGCAACATGCTGGAGCACAGAGCCAACATTTAAACTGACGGTCCTATGAACTGGTAAATGAGTATTTGCTTCACTTTAGTGACTCACAGCTTCCTCAGCTTGTCTTTTGTAGGATTTGATTTTCATCTGCAGTTCATCTGCCAGATCTTGTAACTTAATCAAGTTCTTCTTGTGTTCTTCACACTGTGGGAAGAGAACATGCAATTATATGTCCTTGGGAGACAAAACATCAGAATTGCTTTCTATTTTTACCCACCTGAAAATTGAGCTCTTTGAAACGCCGTTCATATTCACTGATGTTTTTCATAGCCTCTGAGGACCGTTTACGTTCTTCTTCCAGTTCAGCTTTTAATTCTTGGAACTGGTGAATTAATCAACAATTGGCTTAAGCTCTCACACAGCACTTGGAGAAGAAAGATGTTTCTGACAGCCGTGTTCAGTGCTGGTACCCACCCTGGCCTCCAGCTTCTGGATCTGCTTCTTCCCTCCCTTCAGTGCCAGCTGCTCAGCCTCATCCAGGCGGTGCTGCAGGTCCTTCACCGTCTGTTCCAGGTTCTTCTTCATCCTCTCCAGGTGGGCACTGGTGTCCTGCTCCTTCTTCAGCTCTTCTGCCATCCTGGCTGCCTTGGAAGGGAGATGACACAAGAAACTGGAAGAATGTGAAAGAACAGCACATACTGTGCACCAGCGGAGGGTTAACTCCTGTGTGCTGCTGACCGCCCCCTCCCTGTTTTGTTTTTTTTTCCATGGCATGATAATGGCAAAAACATGACAGGAAATAGTAGGGAAAAAGATGGGAGAAGTCTGCCTTACTGCACACAGAGCAGGAGTGACAGAAAGGGTAAAGGCTCTGTCCCTCTGCATGGTCTCTCTGTGACCTCACTAACAGCCGGAGCAACAGCAGAGTCTGGGAACAGGACACGTCACAGCTGAAAGAATTCTGTGCTCAACACACGTGGGGTGTTCTGAGTGCTGTGCTTGCCCTGCTACTGCCACAACATCCTGGAGGGTAGTGCCACAAGGCACAAAATAGTTGAAAATAATCTGTGTTATTTAAGACAAAGTCAGATTTATTTTGCTCTCAAACGTTGGATTCCTACACAGTAAAATTAAGCACTTTGGTGAAATATTGAGTGACATTACTTACAATTAATGTAGAATTCAACAAATTGCTTTGGCAGCAAAATATCTGAAAAGGTCTAAATGGAAAAATGTGAGCACTAGAAGTTTTACATAAATATATATGTATATGTGTGTATAATTAATTGTAATGTTTTCTTTCTCTTTTATTCAAACAGAATAGAAATTATTGAAACACAAGAACACCTCAACATGAGGAAGAGCTTCTTTCCATGGAGGGTGGCAGAGCATGGAACAGCTGCCCAGGGAGGGCATGGAGTCTCCTCTGGAGGCATTCCAAACCTGCCTGGACACGTTCCTGTGCCACCTGCTGCAGGTGACCCTGCCTGGACAGGGGGTTGGAGAAGATGATCTCCAGAGGTCCCCTCCAATCTTAATGATTCTGAGATTCTATTGAATTTTTTTTTTCCTTTTCACGAGCAAGTTGAAAAGTTTTCTTTCTATTTTATTTCCACATAATGTATCTAAGCGTTAAGATATCGGTTTGATCCTCTGCCTCAAAGATAATTAGCAGATTGAGTCCCATGACACACCAGTGCTATTGCCTGTCTGAGCTTCAGAGGTCTTGCATGGGAGGATTTAGCACTCATTTTGAATGGAAATTTACAATTCTCATTTAAAAAGTTGTTAAATAGGATTTTACAAAGATAACTATTCAAATACCTTAGCCACTTTACTGGTTTCAATACTGCAGGATTTCTTTGTGGGTTACATTTTCATGCAGCACTGAAGTTATTTTATTTTCGACTGACTAGATATGGGTTTAGTTCTTTATGATGGCAACAGCCCCATCTGTCAGCAGGCCACGTTCCCTGTTGCTCTAATCCTCCTCTGACACGTAGCCTTTTCAACCAGGCCCACAGACTTGTCCAACATGTGACAAGAGTATTTACACTAACTCCCAGCAGCAATGCCACTGCAAGCCTTGAAAATTCAAAGTGAAAACCATAGTAACATCCTCACATCTGTCACTGCCTTCTTTGCTCTTTCTTCAGCACTTTTTGCTTCATTAGTAACTTCCTCTATTTCTGCTTGGAGTTGTGCCATATCAGTTTCAAGCTTCTTCTTTGTATTAAAAAGGCTGGTGTTCTATAAAGGAGAAAGAGAGAGGCTTTGAGTGTCTGTCTTTGGTCTCTTACACATAAAGACCATCGATTACTGTACATTCTTCCTCCATCAATCTCTGAACCCCAAAATACGTCAGTCTTAGCAAAGCAAACTACCTGTGTATGGAGGAGCTGTGCACGTTCAGTGGCATCCAGAAGCTCCTGCTCAGCCAGTTTCCTGGACCTCTCCGTCTGCTCCAGGGCTGCCCGGAGCTCCTCAACTTCAGCCTGCAGCAGGTTTGCTCTGCGCTCCACCATGGCCACCTGCTCCTTCAGGTCATCCTGTGCTCTGACAGCATCATCCAAGTGCAGCTGGGTATCCTATATTTGAAGAGCCAGCGTTGTCCTAATGAATTTCTCGAATACTGTGCTTAAAAAAAAAATCAACCAGAAGGTAAAATAAGACCTTGAGAGCTCCCTGGATGCTGTGCAGGTGTTTCTGTGCCTCTGCAGCCTGGCGGTTGGCATGGCTCAGCTGGATCTCCATTTCATTCAGGTCTCCCTCCATCTTCTTCTTCAGCCTCAGGGCTTCATTCCTGCTCCTGATCTCAGCATCCAGGGTGCTCTGCAAGGACTCCACAATCCTTTCATGGTTCTTTTTTAGCTGGTTGATCTCCTCATCCTTGTCAGCAATCTTTCTGCTGATTTCTGACTTTAGCTGAGTCAGTTCTTGGTTGACACCAAGGATTTTGGCTTCTTCATGCTCAAGAGCTGCCTTTAAAAGAAAAAGGAGAAAAACAGAGATGAAGGTAACATTTCAGAGAACATGATTATTGTGGTGGACTTCACAGAAACTCCTAAAGTTTGTGGCAATCAACCTTGCACACAGCTACTGCCAGAAAAGGGAAGAGAAAG
>VZTG01008192.1:362557-373326 GCA_013397845.1 Melanocharis versteri | reverse complement strand
CTCCGTCTGCTCCAGGGCTGCCCGCAGCTCCTCAACTTCAGCCTGCAGCAGGTTTGCTCTGCGCTCCACCATGGCCACCTGCTCCTTCAGGTCATCCTGTGCTCTGACAGCATCATCCAAGTGCAGCTGGGTGTCCTATATTTGAAGAGCCAGCGTTGTCCTAATGAATTTCTCGAATACTGTGCTTAAAAAAAAAATCAACCAGAAGGTAAAATAAGACCTTGAGAGCTCCCTGGATGCTGTGCAGGTGTTTCTGTGCCTCTGCAGCCTGGCGGTTGGCATGGCTCAGCTGGATCTCCATTTCATTCAGGTCTCCCTCTATCTTCTTCTTCAGCCTCTGGGCTTCATTCCTGCTCTTGATCTCAGCATCCAGGGTGCTCTGCAAGGACTCCACAATCCTTTCATGGTTCTTTTTTAGCTGGTTGATCTCCTCATCCTTGTCAGCAATCTTTCTGCTGATTTCTGACTTTATCTGAGTCAGTTCTTGGTTGACACCAAGGATTTTGGCTTCTTCATGCTCAAGAGCTGCCTTTAAAAGAAAAAGGAGAAAAACAGAGATGAAGGTAACATTTCAGAGAACATGATTATTGTGGTGGACTTCACAGAAACTCCTAAAGTTTGTGGCAATCAACCTTGCACACAGCTACTGCCAGAAAAGGGAAGAGAAAGTTCAGCATCTCTTTACTATTTGCAGTAATGTTGAAACGAACTCACCTCTGCCTCCTCCAGAGCTAATCGCAGACCATTTTTTTCTGTTTCAGCGTGCTTTTTGGCTTTCTCAAGATCTCTGATCATTTTGCCATTTGCAGTAATTTGCTCTGCCAGATCAGCTGCTTCCTCTGTGAGAGAAGAACGGCATCAGCCAGAGGAGCTGAACTCTATGCTTTGTTGCTGCATTCAGCACCTCTTTTGCATACATAAATATGTATACACGTGTACACAATGGTACACGTCTGTAAATATGTACAGATAAAATCGAACACAACCAACTCATGCAGGCTAAGTGGGGCATCAGTGTGGTTTCCCAGCCCTCCTTACAGAGAGCCTGGAAGAGCCCTGCCTTTGTTACAGCTATTGATAAGCCTTCAGGCTCTAAAACTACAGGTCCTGTCGCTGCGTTCAGTGCATCTGTAAAACCCACTTTCACAAGCTCCCAAGGTCACTACCTTCACCTGGGAATGGCACCTCAGTGTCTGCGGCAGATAACAGAGAGCCAGGACATTTGCTTTATTAGCTTTATCACTTTACATACATGCTTGACAACTTTTGGTAAGACGCTGATATTCTGCATTAAGATGGAGAGCACAGGAAGGACAGAGTGCTGTCACCTGGTGCCCTCCTGCAGACATGAGCTTGCTTGTGGAGCACACCTTGTTGTGGTTGGTGTAAAGCTAATGGGAAACAAGAGCCAAGCACGTACGCTGGAGAGCGGAGTTCTCCCGTTTGATTGTTTCAAGCTGATCTAAGGTTTCCTCGTAGGCATTTTTCACTTTGAAAAGCTCTGTGTTCAGTGAGCCTGTTTCTTTAGAGAGAGCTTCCCGCTCCAGCTGGCTCTCCTCATACTTCCCCTTCCATTCTGCCATGACCTGGAAGACATCATAGAATCATAGAATGCTTTGGGTTGGAAAGGACGTCAAAGATCACCTAGTTCCAAATCCCCTGCCATGGGCAGGGACATTTCCCACTATCCCAGGTTGCTCCAAGCCCTGTCCAGCCTGGCCTTGGGACACTTCCAGGGATGGGACAGCCACAGCTTCTCTAGGCAACCTGTGCCAGGACCTCCCCATCCTCACAGGGAAGAATTTCATCCTAATATCCAATCTAAACCTACTCTCCATCAGTGTGAAGCCATTCCCCCTTGTCCCATCACTCCAGGCCCCTGTAAATAGTCTCTCTCCATCTTTCTTGTAGCTCTCTTCAGGCACTGAAAAGCCACAATTAGGTCACCCCAAAGCTTCTCTTCTCCAGACTGAACAATCCCAATTCCCTCAGCCTTTCCTCATAGGAGAGGCTATTATGTTTCATTTCCTGCTGCTACTGAAAATGTTATTTTATCTGTGACTAACAGATGTATTAGTATATTTTGTACTAGATAAATACTGCAGTCTCTGAAACCAGGACAAATTCCTACTGCCATGCCCTAGTGCCTCTAGTTAGATTCACCTTGACTTCAGCATTGCCTGATGTGCAGAGTGTTAGTTTGGCTTTCTAGGAAGGCTACACTTGAAAGATACTGTGCTCCTTTATCACCTTATCAAAGATCTGCTGTTTCCTGTCAAGGGCAGCTGCTGATGTGTTTGCTCTCTCTTTATCCAGTGTCAGATCCTCCACCTCCCCCTGCAACTTAAACTTCATCTTCTCCAAGGAGGCACACTTGGAATTCAGCGTCTCTGCCTGCTGCCCTGCTTCCTGCAGGCGCTGACAGAGTTTTTTCCTGAAGGCACACAAATAAAACAAGCATATGATTAAAACAATCATTGCATTATGGGTCTCATTTTAATTAAGACAATATGCAAGCCCCAAGAGAATAATTTAGGTCAGGCTACTAAAAGTGGGTCTATGTTCTGCCCAATACACATCTGGACAGCTCATCTCATCTATTCTGTACTTGGCCTCCTCGAGCTCCTCCGTGCGCTGGATCGCGTCCGTCTCGTATTTGGTTCTCCACTGGGCCACTTCACCATTGGCCTTGGACAGGGCTCGCTGCAGCTCCCCCTTGGCCTCCTGCTCCTCCTCATATTGTTCCCGGAGCAAGTCACAGTCGTGGCGAGCGGACTGCAGGGCGTGGGCCAGGGCATTCTTGGCCTAAAAATCACCCACAATATCATGTATTTCTGTTAGGTGTGACCAGCAGGCGACCGCATGACCTTGCACATCTGAAATATGATCACTGTAGTTTAGGCAGAAGACAAAGGGCTGGGGCTTTGTAAGTGTTCAGGCAGCTGCCTTTACCTGTCACCAACTTTTCTCAACTCTACCACTAGAAAAGACTAAAAGTGATGCTTTCACCTTGGCATATGCTGTAACATGTCTTTCCTGTGGCTACAGAAGCTAAAGAAATCACACAGACCATGGCTTTAAAATCTAAAAACATGAAAAAATTCACCAAGTTAAATCACTTTTAGCATTCCAGAGTCATGCTTTGCAAAGAACTTACTTCACACAGTGCTTACTGTACACATCCTGCCCAGGAGTAATTTTGTGTTAGACTATAGGAAATACTTACAAACTCCCGAAAGTATTTTGCAAACGAACCGAGACCCTGATACACTTTGAAGCCTTAGCAAGTGCTTGGTAGTTTGCACTACCTTGATCTCTTCCTCCAGCTGCCTCTTGAGATCTTCTATTTGCTGTGTAAGTGCCTGCTTGCTTCTGGACAGCTGCAACCTTATAGTTTCTTTCTCACTGAGTTGACGGCTCAGTTCACCTATGACAAGAGAGGACAAGTTCTCAATACTGTCCAGATTAAGCATCCTAAAAACACTCATAATAATATATTATTATATATATTATTATTATTATTATTATAGGTAAGTGGAATCACACGACACTGTTTACCTTATCAGTTGCTCCCGTTATGTACACACATCTACCATCGCACAATATATTTTAGTCCTTCATAATGCTTTTGTTGTTGTTCTTTCTTTATCTAAATTCACCTGATTGCCTAATTCTAATTATATCCCTTATTACAGTTCTAATCCACTAGATGCTATTTTTTTCCTGAAGACAAATGCTTTGGAAAATTTAATTGTTTCTTTTAAACCCAATTTTCATTTTGAAGCAGTAGGACTTTATGCTGTCACACTGGCTGAAGTGACAAAAAATGCTGTAGCAGTTTCCCATAACTGGCCTTGTGATGCAAGAGATAAACCCTAAAGTTTCATTTCATAAGATTTCCAGTAACTGGAAAACATTTATTCCAAATCACACTCTGTCCTGGGGGCTGAAGTACACCTCTCCCCTTTCTTGGAGAGGTGCCTATAGTTTATGCCATCCTCTCTAGAATTCTCAGTGTTTCTTGTAGCCCTCCAATATTGTCTTTTTCAGATTTTTCCTGAGCCGTTTCACATTTTTCTCCATGTTTAGTTTCGTTCTAAAATTCCCCTTGAGCACTGTGCTCAATGACTTTATAACAAACTGGTCAGAGAATGGTACACATGAGAGAATCTTTTTGCTGCTGAAGGGAAAAAATATCCTCTCAGCACATATTTGTGCCTTCCTTACCAGACTCTGTCTGGAGCTGGGCTTTTTGCATCACCATCTCATTCACATTCCTCTGGTGCTCCTCAAGTTTGGCTTTCATCTCACTCATCTCATCTTCCAGGGTGCGGTACCTTTTTTCCAGATTAGCCTGAAAGAATAAGAAAGTGGACTCTATGTAGCTGTGCTTGTAAAGCTCCCACCACACAGAAACATTGGCAATTCAAGTATTTAACTTATGAAGAAACACCTTGGACTTGGTAATGGTCTCTGTACGACCAGCCAGGTCATCAATCTCCATCTTCAGCTCGCTCTTCTCCTTCTCCAGCTTCTGCTTCACGCGTTGCAGGTTGTCGATCTGCTCCCCCAGCTCAGCTGTGCTGTCCGCGTGCTTCTTGCGCAGGGCGGCAGCCGTGGCTTCGTGCTGCAGCGTGGCCTCTTCCAGGTCACGCCGCATCTTCTGGAATTCTGCCTCACGCTTCTTGGTGAGTTCTGTTTGAGCAGTGGTGGCTCCTCCAGCCTCTTCAAGACTTCCACGGATTTCCTCAAGCTCGCGAGCCAGCTCACCACAACGCTTCTCTGCTTTTGCCCGCGTCGCTTTCTCGGTCATAGCCTCCTCTTCCAGCTCTGCAGCACAGGCCTGTATAATGAGGGAACAGCACATCAGGAATTAAATAGGGAATGAATCATTCAGTGCTTAGGTTAATGCATATTTGCCACAGTAGAACACCAAGCACCTTGTTTTGGAGACTATAAGCAAAACAAACTTCCTTTGAATTTCACTGTTTTGGCATTGTAGGTAAAGACTGACAGGAAAGGGCCTATGGATCAACTCATTCTAACTTTAGATCACAGCTTTCTGTTGCTGTATTGGGTTTGCATGGCCAGGTTTTGGTAGTGGGGGCATACAGGGTTGGCTTCTGTGAGAAGCTGCTGGAAGTTTCCCTATGGCTGACGGAGCCAATGCCAAACTGGGGACAAGCATTATTCATGGTACTACAGTTTAAAACAAGCAAACAGAAATTATGAAATAGGTACATGAAGTCTCTTGCCTGCAATTCTCTGATCTTCTTCTGCAAATGAGTACCTGAATTTCGCTGTTCAGCAATTTTATTTTGCATCTGGTTAAAATCAAAGTCTTTCCTGTGAAGGAGATGTTCTTTTAATAAAGAGAAAATATGCCCAGCTAAAGCCAAATAATAAATTTTTCATTTTTTTTCCTCATACTTCCTTAATTTTTCATCTAAATGTTGTTTATCCCTCTCCAGATCTACTATGGTTTCCTGTGCAAGTTTCAAGTCTCCTTCAAGCTTTCTCTTTGCTCGTTCAAGTTCCATACACGCTTTTCTTTCGAGTTCTAAAGAGCCTTCAACCTGCAACATATATAAACATGACTGATGGAACAACTAAAGAATCTGCTCCTTCTCATTGTGTTGAATATGCTCACATGGTTCACTTGCTGCTCCAGCTTGATCCTTGCTTTGGTGAGGGTATTAACTTTGTCCTCCTCTATTTGCAGGTCATCCACTGCCTGTTGCTGGGCTTCTTGCAGGGCCTTTTTCTCCTTGAATAACTTTGCAGCAGTCTCATCCAAACCTGTCACTACTTCAGTCAGATTTTTCACCTATTGTAAGGCAAAATACTTAAAGGTCACTAATAATTTTGGCCCTCACATAGGCAATGAACACAGATAATGAACTTGTTCTTAGACTCCCAAAGAGGCTTAATTACTTGCATTGTACGGTCAAACTCTACAATCTCTCTGCTTATATATCAACCCCTCGGAAGTCACAAAGCAATGCTGAATTATTTAATTTCAATGCGTTTTTGTATGATTATGGGTTGGTTTTCCTGCACAACAGAGGTTGCCAGATTCAATGCCAGGCCCATAGATCTTACGCAGCAGCGTGTAAGCATTCAATTTTACTGCACCTTTACAGCCTATACATAGACAGAGCAGTTGTTATTAAATATTGCAGAAATAAAAAGCACCTTGTTTTCGGTGGCATGCTTTTCCTTCTCAGCCTTGACCAATGTTAACTCAAGGTCATCAATATCTTTCTTCAGCTCAGAGCATTCATCCTCCAGTTTCCTCTTTCTGGCTGCCAGATCAGCATTCATCTCCTCTTCATCCTCCAGCTTTTCCATTATCTCCTTTATTCTTGATTCCAGCTGGAACTTTAGTTTGATCAGCTGGTCACATCTTTCTTCAGCATCAGCTAAATTTTCATTTTCCTTTTTAAAGAGAACAGAAATGTGTTTCATCGTCACACATTGGCACTAACACTTGCAGAAATCACCTGCTTATTAAGTGGCTGGTACATGAAATAACAGAATTTCCTTTCAGCCCTTTCCTGAACACTCAGACAAAACTGATGTAATCTGAAGAGCCAAAAAATATTTAAATTACATACAGTTTGTACTTGCAGCTGTAGGTCCTTTTTCTCTTGCACCAGAGTCACCATTTTTTCTTCCAGTTCGTTCCTCGTGTTTTCTGATTTAGCCAGTTCTTCTTTTGTTCTCTCAAACTCTTCCTTCATCATGGCCAGCTCTTTCTCAGTTCCCACACTTTTTAAGAGGGGTTTGAACTTGAAGTACAGCTTCATCCAGGGCCACTGCTTGACTTTCATGAATGCACGGATGTTGTACTGGATGCAGAGGATGGACTCCCTGAAACCAAAGTGATCCATTTTACTGTGAATAAAGCCCATCTTTGAGCAACCAGACCTGGCAGAAGACACACACCTGTGGTCAAACATTCTTTTCAACTCAAGTCTCCGGAGGTATCCCCTGCACAAAGCCTGGGTCCGTGTGATCAGCTGTCCTAAGCAATCATCTCGCATCTCTTCCAGGACACCCAGCAAACCTGCCTTGAAGAACACCTGCAGCCAAAGAAGAAACGTCACTCGTTGCTGGGTTTACATTTCAATGCAATGAATGATTTCTTATCGTACGGCAAAATTAAACATTTACCTTAGTGTGTCCAAATTTGTACTGAGTGTGATCTATCTCAATGGAAGACAGCAACTTTTCACACGCCTTCTTGCTATCAACAAACTTTCCTTCTGGAATGACACTGGCATTCAGAAGGCGGTATCTGATAAAAATAAAGAAAAAAGCTTACCCATCAGAATCATTTTAGTGCACAGGATGCCACAAGAACAGCTGTCAGTTTGAAGATACAGAGGAAGGCTGAGTCTGACTCACACCTCCAGCCTCAAATAGCAAAGCAGTAAGAAAAGCAGCAAATAGCAGCAGGTCAGTTCTGAAGGTTCCAAGGATATTCAGCCCTCCCTGAGACTGAAGGCATGGCCAGTCTGTTTCTGGACCTGAGAGACTCTGCTCATCTGTGTCACAGTCATTATCTCTACTCCAGGGGTCCAGCTCATTGGGTTAGCTGTAAAATGGATGGATTTTAGGAGTAGGAGAACTGCTGCAAGTAATCTGACTCCCTGTATAACCTGTGCACAGCCTCCTCCCAGAGCCTTGTTCATCCAGCCTTCCTGTGATTAACCTAGTACATATTAAAAAAAAAAAAAAAAAACTAATAAAAAAATTTCAATCTTATTTGAAACCTTCAAATCTCAAGAGTATCCCAGGTAAACTATTCATCCTCATGGTGGGAAAGGTATGCTTCATTTCTACAAATACAACATCCTTCTTCAGGGATCACCCTTGGAGTCTTGCTTTGAGTTTGTCTTTTAGAAGACAACTTCCTGCATATTCAGAAATCTTTATGTTTGTATGTTCTCCACACCACAAGGAAATAATCTGTTAACACTCAGTTTCACAAGTTAAATAAATTATCGATACACAGAACGGTTTGGGTTGGAAGGGACCTTAAGGATCATCCGGTGCCACCCCCTGCCATGTGCAGGGACACCTTCCACTGTCCCAGGTTGCTCCAAGCCCTGCCCAGCCTGGCCTTGGACACTGCCAGGGATCCAGGGGCAGCCACAGCTTCTCTGGGTACCCTGTGCCAGGGCCTCCTCACTATAGTTTGATGCAAATCTCTCCCTGTACATGAGTTCACATTTATCCTGTAGCTCTTTTCTGAACCATATCCAGCTTCTCACATTCCTCCTGAACCATGTAAGCCAGAATTAGACTTAGTGTCCAGCAATGGACTTCCTAATCCTACACTGAGGGATTATTCCACACCTATTCTTTTCAGCATCGATACACAAATCTGCCCTCCCACATCAATACCTGGGCCATTGCCTTCAGTTAGTGCCCAAAATACCATTTCAGCCCTTCTCAGTGTCCTCTCCTCCAGCACACACCCTGCACAGAGTTGTAAGGGGGGAGTGATTGCTTTGTTCTCTGAGATCTGACCCTACATTTGACTTTGTTCTAACACAATGAGCAGATGACCCCAGCTGGGTTGCCCTGAATTTAGCAACCCTTTATAAACGTCTTATTTGCACAGCAGTTCGCAAGACAAGATTTTTTTGGTTGTGGGGTTTTATCTATAAAGGCATGTGCTAATGCTGTAGAAATGTTAGCATGTAGAAATGTTAACCCAGTACAAAATGAGAGGACTGTGTGGAACTAACTTGGATTTCCTGTTGAAGTCCCTTTTGTTACTGCAGGTCTATTTGCCAGTCAAACTTAGCACTTCATCAAGAAGTAGTATTGGGTTTACACAATTTCCTCTCTGTGAAACCATTCTAGTTAGAATTATTTAAACCACACTCTTCAAACCTTTACTAGATAGTGATTAAATATAGGATGTGCATAGACAACCCTCTGTATTTTTGCTGAAATATGCTTGTGTCCAATTTGAGAATTAAAGCAAAGAATATCAGAACATTCAAATTACAGGAAGGAATTAAAAATAGGTTTTGGCACACAGTATTGAGGAAGGGATCTGGGTGGGCACTGCCCACATAGACCATGCTATTAGATATGTCTTCTGCTTTCCATGAGTGTGAAATATTAAAATAGTCTTTTTCTAACAACTGTGTCATGGACTGGTTTAGCAAGACTCTTCTTTCAAATCAATTGGGCTCAACACAAACACAAGAATGTTATTGCTGACCTTTGTTTGAAATCCCCATATGGTATCTTGTTAGGAAATCCTTTCCTGCAGATCCGAATGCCTTCCAGAACACCATTGCATCTCAGCTGGTGCAGAACAAGCTTGTGATCCATCAGGCCTATGACAGAGCACCATGGGGACATACTGATTGTTCCAGCACTGGATGATTGCTCCTTCTGCCCTTTCTATTCTATGTTTTATGAATTACCTGGGGTCTTTGTTTCATTGGGAATGATGCAACGCACAAAGTGAGGATGAGTTGTTCGTAAGTTAGACATCAGCTTATTTAGATTTTCCTGTAAAACAGAGATAATTTCTAACCTCTATATTATCTCAATTCTCAAAGTGATTTGACTCTGCTGAAAAGTAGAAATTCAGAACATTCTCCTTACTCCTCTGGTGAATATTCTACAATCCTGCGTAGGCAACAGCAAAGTAAATGTCTACTACTGAAGAACTTCCCTCCTATCTTAAAATGAAAATGTGGCTGTGGAGCCAGGTGTGACAGGACTGCCCTTGCAGCAGTCTCTGCCAGGGAACACACTTACCCGAAAGAGCACAGAGACAGTTTGGAAGGAAGATCCCTTTTTCTTAGTTCCTTTCTTCTTTCCACCACCTTCAGCTGGAAAATGAGATGACAGGCCAGCTGAGAAACTGCTGCAGATCCCTTTGACAGTGTTATAATTGTGCATGTAATACAGAGCACACAAGCACTGGCTCAGCACTGATCCATGTCAGGTGACGGGTACAGTAGGAAACCCCAAACTGGAAACGTAATCCTCTGAGCTTACCTTCATCTATGGAAGCAAAACTGGCATAAAGATGGCATAAAATTTTCATAGATGATTTCTGGTACAGCCCCACAACAGTTTCATTCAGAGGGTCCTTGTTCTTCTCCAGCCAGCCAGTGATGTTGTAATCCACTGTTCCAGCGTAGTGCACCAGGGAGAAGTGGGCCTCAGCCTTGCCTTTGCCAGGCTTGGGCTTCTGGAAGCTGCTGCACTTGCCCAGGTGCTGGTCATAGAGCTTGTTCTTGAAAGAGGTGTCAGTTGCCTTGGGGAACATGCACTCCTCTTCCAGGATGGAGAAGATGCCCATGGGCTGAATAGAAAAATGGTGTTTTCAAATAAGATGAATTCAAGCTATAATAATACAGAAAGACATGCTAAAATTGAAGTACTGGAGGTATTTTATAGAGAATTAGCGTGGGAAGAGCAGGTAAGCAAGACTTTTTGTGAACAGTTGGCAAGATACTTGAAAGAACTCATAAGCTTTTCATATACAGTTTTGAACTACCCAGACAGTGTGCAGAAAACAAAAGAAGTCAGGCAAAAACTGTGCAGTAACTTCTTAGAATACAGTAGTGACTTCTTAGTCCGAAGGAACAAAAAGCAAGCAAACATGAGGCTTTCTGGGATTTGAATTTAACTGAGAGAAAAACCAGAGGAGGAACCAATGCACAAAGACGGAGGGAGGAAGGGAATGAAGGAAGGGAAGGAAGGGAAGGAAGGGAGGAAGGGAAGGA
>VZTG01008192.1:346489-362546 GCA_013397845.1 Melanocharis versteri | reverse complement strand
GGAAGGGAGGAAGGAAGGGAAGGAAGGGAGGAAGGGAAGGAAGGGAGGAAGGAAGGGTAAAAGCAGTGTCTTTTTAGAAGACAGGATACATTCCCAGTCAGTGGATAATTAATCACGAGGGTAATGTTTAAAGAAACAGAGGAGGTGAAGAGACCTGAAAGCTTTCCAGAGAGATTGTATTGAAGGCACTCAGTGCAAACACTCTCAAGAACCCTTTACAGATCCAATTTGTGTGATTGCACAAGATGCTTAAGAAACTCACCTTCTCAATGAGCTCAATGCAGGCAGCCAGGTCCATCCCAAAGTCAATGAACTCCCATTCAATTCCCTCCTTCTTGTACTCCTCCTGCTCCAGCACGAACATGTGATGGTTGAAGAACTGTTGCAGTTTCTCATTGGTGAAGTTGATGCACAGCTGCTCAAAGCTGTTAAACTAATATTTGAGTAAGTGTGTTAATAGTGTTAAACTGCCTCTGATCCATTTTTTTTCACAGAGATGTCATGGCAAGGTCAGCCAGACTGTCCCAGAAGGGTTTTGATAACAGTGTAAAGAATATACCATGGGTGTCCAGGCTTACAGAGAAGTTGTGCGGTGCAGCATGAAGTTGCTGCAGCCTGCACTGGCCATGGTTTGGGTGGCCCTAATGTCACTAAATACAGATTCTGTGGGGAGACACACAGCAGCTTCACGGCTATGCTTCTGCCACGTCTCTTCTCTTACAAAGTGAGTGATGGATCTACAAAGGCAGAAGCAGCTTCAGACAGATTTGCCCTGCTCTTGAGAGCTGCCCTGGGGTGAGGAGGAGGAAAGGTCAGAGAAGTCAAACAAAATGAAAAAAGCATTTAGAGACAGGCAGAAGTCTGAGAGCACTGTGTAAAAGCAAACCTCAAAAATCTCAAAGCCAGCAATGTCTAAGACCCCAATGAAGTGCTGTCTTGGCAGCTTCGTGTCCAGCTGCTGGTTGATGCGCATCACCATCCACAGGAAGAGCTTCTCGTACACAGACTTGGCAATGGCACTCACTGCCTGCTGCACCTGCAGGGACATGGTCACACACCTGTGTCAGGGCACTGCTGGTGCATCCCCAGAACAAAACACCCCTCACCATGCCCACATACACAGCCCACCCAGTGCACTAACAGGCCCTAATGGTCCCAACCGTTCTCAGCTGTGACCTGCACCCATTCCTGTTCCTGAGGGAGAGGATGGTCCCTGCTGCTCCTTGACACTCACCTGATCCACTGTTTGGCCCTTCAGGACATATTCATTTCCCACTTTCACCCGGGGATAGCAAAAAGCTTTCAGCAAGTCTGCTGAGTTCAGGCCCATCAGATATGCTGCTTTGTCAGCCTCTGGAAAACAAGATAATAACCTGAAATACTTTCTTCTTAGCTCAGACACACACAGGGCATTGGAACAAGCCAGAGCTCACTCTGAAACTCGCAACCTGATTTGCTTTACCCCATCCACAAATCTTGACTAACGTTCTCATTTACTTTTCTGAACAGCCTTGTAGGACTGGTCCTCATGACAGAGTGGCTGCAGCAGTTCCAACAGATGTGGTGAAACCTATGAGCACACTGTTGATGGGACAACATAGAGTTTTTCCCATCAAGCCACTTCTCCACAATGTCACCCAAGCAGAACAAGTCTGTATGTGTAACCAGAAACTGGAGAACACTACAGTAATGTGCCCCAGGCACAGGGTCCTACACCAGAGTCATCAGGAATAAAGTGGATGTAGAAAGTGCCTCTACTTGAGGCGGTGAATTGAAAATCAAGCTTCCTTTTTATATTTATCAAGGAACAACTGCATCTCTTCTGGAAGACTCCCTCCATTTCTAGTGAAAAATGGCATGGGAACAGTTGGAAACAGATCTCTCCCAGCCATGAAGGTATTACCTTCTGTGCCATCAGGCTCTGCTTGCTCCTCACGTGGTTTCTGCTTGAACTTCATGTTCCCGTAGTGCAGGATCGCCCCCGTCAACTTGTAAATCCCCATTCTCTCATCAGGGCTGAAGCCCAAAGTGTCAATGGCTGCCTGCACACCAGACAGATCAGCTGGTTTTAGCAGTGGTGAAAGTAAAAGTGAAACTGTCTCCCCTTGCTAACTGTACTCACATCTGTGGCAACAAGCTCCTCCTGGTCATCGATGCTGGCCACAGAGATCTGCCCTTGGCTGATGAAGGGGTAGTCATACGGGTTGGCTGTGACGAGGAGCATCTCTGAAAGGCAAACACAGGAGTGAGAGCCAGAGCCTGGCAGGGAAGATGGAACAATGGCTCAGCAAGGTTTCACAGGCTCTCCTTCCTTTTGCATACCAAAATCTTGGTTTTCTATTAAGAGACCAGAAAGACAGAGTAAAGCCTTTCATCTGCCTTCCCCTGGCTGAGCAATCCTTCCAGTTTAATATGCATGTCTTATATCTTAACCAAGAGCTGAGCACTCAGCACTGGCAGACAGAACACAGGCCATCCACAGAAACAGCTTTTAAGAAAGAAGCTTTTAGATAAGGATTGTTTGTGCTTATCCTCATACGTGACACACACTAATCCACCCTGAATTCGCTTGCACCCCCTGGGGCTGTGTGCTGGTGCATATGAGTAATGCATACACATGTGCTCATCTCCATCTAACTGAGGCCAGAATTCCCAAGTTATTTTCAGTCGTGAATCCTATGGCAGAGTAAGAGGAGAGGGGCAGGCTGTGTGGTGGGGCTGTGTGCAGAAGAGGAAGCCCTCCGTACACCGAGGGTAAATGTGTCTGTCCTTGTACAGACACACAGTCCCTGGCACAGGGCAATCTCCCTGGGGAGGGAAGAGTGAGATGCTAAATGCTCAGAGGGCCCAGGGTGGGAGGATAGGAGCAGGAGCTCCACCTTGGGAAATGTTCTGTGGTAGTTGGGAGGGATGGGCAGGGTGGAGCAAGGATGAGTGCAGTAGCTGGGTGTGTGGCAAAAGGGACAGATGTGGGGCGTGGGTAGGGAATGCCGTGGCAGGGGGAAGGGGGAAAAGGTCAGAGGGGCTATACTGGGAACATGAAATAACTTTTGCCCGAATGATGAAAAGCTCAGATAAATGGTTTGTAGATCGGGGTACCTGGCCGTCCTGCACCCAAAATTGCTTACCTTTCTATTGAAGATTATTCACAGGATTTGGCCCATGTAGGTTGGAATTTCCACACCATCCAGAATAGCAAGGGGCAAGGCAGAGTACATTGGCCACCCCTGCACCTCACCTGCACACAGTTTGTATTAGAACTTACCCAGGGAGGATAAATGGAGATGGAGTAAAGCCCTAGTGTGACCCTGTTATGCAGAGACACAAGTACAGCTTGGGGAAGCCGGGCAGGGCTGATGCTGCAACGCTGAGGACATAAATCAGCACGTGATCCCTGCTCTGCACAGACTGAGGCACTGCCAAAGGGGCACCTGGGGGCATGTGACGCAGGGCACTGTGCCCTGGTGCCACTGGACCCTCTGCCACTGAGCTGGCACATCGAGGGAAATATTTCCCACATTGACTTTACTCAACGTCACCAGGTGGTGGCTGTCCTTACCAAGTAGTTCAGGCTTCTTATTGGAGAGGATCTGGTAGAAGATGTGGTAACTTCTCTCAGCTTTCAGCTGGAAAGTGACTCTTGACTTTTCCAGCAAGTCTGTAACATGAATGCACATAGACATTTTTTAGGTTCTTTCCTTTCTAGCGAGGCTGTCAGCCCCCCTCAGTTACTCACAGGTCTCAATGTCACCGGAGGCCAGTTTTCCAGAGGTTCCAAAATGGATACGAATGAATTTACCCTGGCAAGCAGAGAAAAGGTGGTGGTCAGTGCAGCAATCTCAAGAGTGTTTTTACCTCTTCAGTCTTAGTGACAAGCATCATCAAATCAGGCTGAATTAGCTTTGATATATAAAGATAGATAAAGGAGAAAACTTCACTGCAGCAATGTGAGCATGAAACAGCTGCTAACACATCAGCATCTCATAAACAACCAAGAAATTGGTCAGCAAGAATGTTTTTCCCAGCCAAGGGGCTCGCAGTCACAACTAACAAGCTGACAAAGAGCATTAGAAACACAGGAGGGCAGAGAGACAGACACAGGATGACTCACAAAGCGTGAGGAGTTGTCGTTCCTCACGGTCTTGGCGTTCCCAAAGGCCTCCAGCAGTGGGTTGGCGCTGAGGATTTGATCCTTGAGCGAACCCTGCAGGAAAAATTGAATAGTTATTGAAAAACACCATGAGCTATGTGGTAGGAAGAAGTGACTCTAGGGCATTATTACATGTACAGCCATGTGCCCTTCATTTCAGCTGTGCAGTGCTGCTGCAGCACCTTCTCGACTCCAGCGCCAAGAACCAGCACTGGGGGTAAGCAACAAATAACCCGTTTTCCTCTTATTCAGAATTCCTCCCACAGTCAGAGCTCTCAGGTCTCAGCCACAGGGACAGATTGATCCACATTAAGAAACTGGAGCCTCTGATTCTTCCTGGGCACCAATGCTGCAGACCTGGTTTCAGCCCAGGTAAAGCTACACCTGGGCAGCATCAGTGGCAGCTCTGGTAGCTTGTATTTGTTGTGCTCCTAACTGCACATCAGCCCCTGGTCCTACTGCCTTTCCAAGAGTGCCTGAAGCTAATAAGAGGTATTTCGGGGTGAGTGTGTGTCACCAGTGCTGTCCACAGCCACAAGTGGATAACATCCTGACTGCCCTTCACCAAGCCCTTCCTCTTCACACCTTCATCCGGGCCTCCTTGGTGGCGGGGTCCCCGCTGGCGGCGATTGTCGCGTAGTACTGGATGACGCGCTTCGTGTTCACCGTCTTCCCGGCACCGGATTCTCCGCTGTCCAAAGAGAGCACAGAGCGAAGAATAATCCGCCTACTTTCTGTTGGGCACAAAGCCCAAAGCGGCAGATGCACTTACGTGATCAGGATAGACTGGTTTTCACGATCTGTCAAAGGGAAAAATACCTGCAGTCAGAGAAGCTGTAGGGAAAGTGCTGGTTCTCAGGTAACTGTGACCTGGTGTCCGTCAGAGGGAGTGAAACAAAATCTCTGCAGGCGAAACTGAAAAGGTGCATGGTCTACTCTCCTCCTCTCTTTCCCTCCCTATACTCCACTTTCTGCCTTCTCTCCTCGTCCTTTGCTCATCCTGCACTTGTTGTTGCTTCTGTCTTTACCATTCTTTACCTTTATTACTATTTAATATGCGACAGGAATTTATTCAAATTAAAATCTTGTATTTTGGTGACAATATTTCTACCAGCTCTGTTCTGGATCTACCTGCTGTTCCTTGAAGCCACGTGCAGGTGTGCTGCCCAGGGACTTCCCAGGTAGTGTGTCCTGTCCAAGTGCAACTGCCCTTTGCAGAGGTCCCTGTTATGCTGCTTAGCTTAGTACTTAGGCCAGAAATACAGATAATGTGCAGCACAACAGCACAGTGCTTCAAAAATAAAGAAGATATTTCAGGAGATGGGGAAAACTGTCTGGAGCTGGTTTTGCATCAGTTAGGGTTGATAATAAAGACCAAGCAGATAATCTGCAATATTACACAGACCAAGCATCCTGCAAGAGATGGCAAAGGCGACTGAGCCACGGAAGTATGGAATGGCCCTTGGCAGAAGCAGCGGTTCTGACAAACCTTTTTACTCCTAGCCTGGTCAAAATGGAAAAGCTCACCAGTCAGCATGAACTGATAGGCGTTGTCAGAGATGGAGAAGATGTGTGGAGGGGCCTCCTGGCGCTTCTTGCCTCGGTAGGCCAACACCACCTCGGGGTTGTACACCGGCAGCCACTTGTAGGGGTTGACAGTGACGCAGAAGAGACCCGAGTAGGTCTGCAGGAAAAAAAATAGAGGCATCACTGAAGTCCAGCTCCTGCAGCTGTATTTTCTTCTTTTCCAGAAGAAGGAACTTACATAGATCATCCAGGAGCTGTAGCGGTCCTTGAGGTTGTAGAGGACAGCAGGTTCGTGCAGGTGGGTCAGCATGGCCACATCCTCAACTCTGTCAAACTTAGGTGGGTTCATGGCATACACATCATCCGGTTTGACAGCAACTGTCTATAATTCAGAAAGAAATAGCAAACCTTGATTCAGCGACTCTTGACAGTCCTTCCACAACCACAGAAAATTAAGAACATCTCTAAGGCTGCTCTAATTCATATTTTTCTTTCTGTTTAACTCTGCTAAACAAGATAAGGCTATTTCAGGGCAAACACGGCAGCTAGCCAGGAACTCTACAACACTGGTACATTGACAGGATGTAAATTTACCGGAGCTGCTATGACCACACGGACATGATTTGTGCCGGACAAGATCTTTCAACACATTATCGCTGCTTATGAACTTCAGGTCTCTGCTGCTCATGGCTGTAAGAGCCTGGGGCACATCTGCTGGCCAGACACATCCCAGCCTCCAGGGTTCTCATGGCAGTGCCAGAGAGCCGGGACACAAACAGCACAACACTCATCAACAGCAAATCCATCCCTGGGACAGACTTGTTCCACTCCTGCCTGTGGCCATTCCCAGTTAAAGAAAGGCTCTGTCTCTACGAAACAGCACTGTCTGCTGGGCTCACACTGTGGGGGACCATCGTGTCACACATCCAGAGCCTGTGGATATGTTGTGGGGGCGGCAGATGTTCACAGCTGGCAGCAGCTTCAGCCACTGCTTTCTAAAAGCCTTGTAGCACCTACTGCCAAGATGTTGGTCGTGGTGGTTCTTTGAACTGCTGCAGTTATTCTTACAAAAGGTATCAGGACATGAGCTGCTAAGACATTTCAGCGTTTTGGAAGATTAACACCTTGGAGGCCTCTCTAGGAAACTACAGCCAGTGACACTGACAATTTCACAAGCAGAGGCGACTGACAAAGTATCTGTCTGCTCAGCTACCAGTAAAGGAAGGAATTTATGAGTGGATATGACAGCATTAGCTGAGAAAGTGTTAAAAACTAAGTTAAGACTGGCAAGGCTACAATCCAACCTGGTTTAGAGCATTGCCTGATTTTTAAAGCCCAAACCAAGAATAAGTTCCCAATGAATGCTTTTATCCCACCATCCAGAGCTATACCTTCCTGTGGAGGCTGTGCTGGTCCCAGTCAGAGGACAGGGGAGGGCAGGGCAGATTTCTTGCCTGAGCTAGCCTAGTGCTTTCTGTGTTCATCCCTGGCAGATGGCCTGGATCCCTCAGCAGGGCTGGGAGAAGGGCCAGAAGGAAAGCACTTACTCTGCCATCCTCTGTCTCCACAGTTATCTTCCCATCCTGTGCAGCTTTAATCTTCCCCTTGGTGTACTCCACCTCGGGGTCAGCCACAAAGCAGTAGGTCTTGGCATCAAACGGCTGATTCTGGGCTTCGATTCTCTCCTTCTCGGATTTGCGCAGGTACGGTGCGGCCTCACCAAAAATCTCCATGCCGGCGTCTCTGCTCATGGCTCTGAAAGACAGACCCTGCTGGGCTGGTCCCCTGGCTGGTGCTTAGGGCAGAGTGGAGCTGAACACTGGCCAGCCCTCCCCAGATGGCTGCTCCGAGCTCACCCCTCCCAGCTCTCAGGTGTGTGCAGCGAGGTCTTGAGGGAGATGTTTGCTTTTCCAAGCTGGAAGGTACAAAGGCAGTGAAGAAGAGCTACCACCCCTCATGGCCCCAAGGAAAGGAGATCCATGTCCAAAGAAGGAGGAGGGCTCCCCGGGAAAGTGGTCAGATCTGAAGGATTCATGTAGTCCTTAGAAAAAGTGAAGCCCTGAAAATTATTTTTCTTCTGGTTTTTAATTTATGACTTCCCGCACCCTCTATTAACATGGAACCTGTCCTGGTCCTCTGGTGAGCAGCCACAGTGGACATGTGCGTGGCTTGTTAAAGGAGCTCATACAGGGGGAAAAACAGGGACCTGCCCATGGTGAGCACAAGAGAAAAGCCAGCTCATGCCAGCCTGGGCAAGCTATTAGTTTTCATGCCTCAAATCCTCACCTTAACAATCAGTCAACAGAAAGCAGGAAGGAACCAGCTGACATCTCGGATCTCTGAAAAAGAGAGAGGTTAAACTTCAAAGGTTAAACTTCAACTGAGCTGCTGCCTCTCCAAAGGCCCAGCACCTCTCACTTACTGCAGCTGTGCCCATGGAAGGCCAGCAAAGCTAACCAGAGACCACTCCTTCCCTGCCCAAGGAAGGGCACAGCAGGGAATCTACAGCAGAATTCCCACCACAGTGCTAGAGGCTCCAGGCATGGAGAACAGGACCTGTGGTAGGAGCCCTCTGTCCCTCTGCAGGTCAGTCACAGCATGGCCACGAGCATGGCCAGGACATCAGGAGCCACCAACAAGGGCTTTCTCCCTGATAGCTTTTATAGGCTCAGCTTAGTTCCCCTGGTTCAGCCCCTTCCCTATATTTGGAAGGAAGGGATCGACACCCCCGCCTGCTCACCAATTCATGTTCATTTTTTGCCATATACAGTGTGTAAAGAAAGGACCTGCTGTTTTCTCCCAATTTTAGTAACTCTGGGACCTAGCTGTGGTTTGTAGAGTTTTCTTTGGTGGGAATTTTCTCTACTGGGAGCATGCTCTCCTGCCAGCTATGACCACAGCCAGCACTTCACTCCACTCTCACCAACATGTCAAACAAATGATAGCGTAGAAGGGACCTGCCTCACTGCTCCTGCTCACAGATTGCCTGGGCAGAGCTGCACAGTGGTGAAGGAACCTAAATCAGCTCTGTATGGGGTGGAGAGCAAGGCCACAGGAAGGGAAAAAAGGATGAGGATTCATATAGGATCAGTTATGGCAATTCTTGTTGCTTTCCACCACTGCATGGGTCAAGGAGGACAGGATGAGAGGCCATGACTGAAATACGATGGGACAAACCATGGCAAAATAGAGACTAATCAGAAAGAACAGCACCCAAATCCAGCCAGAGGTGGACAGTTCATGAATGTCAAATCATGAATACACCACACAAGTTTAGCTTCAAATACAACTTTGGCTACCCACAACTTTCACTGCCCTTGCTGCCAAAAGGAGCTGCAGAAGCCCCATCACACCATGCTAAGCAGGCTGTTAGACACGTGTGCCTGCAATTCCCACATGAGAAGGATACTGGGAAAGTGGGCTTTGAACGGAGGTCTCCCAGCCCCAAACACAGTTTGGTTGGTACAGAGCAGCCAGGCAGTGGCTGGCAGGGCAGCAGATGGCAGGAACAGTGGGAGCCTTCATGCACAGGTGGAGTGAGCTCCTGCTGCAGGAGAGGAAGGGTCTCCTTCACCCTGAGCTGTTCTGGCCGTTCCGGTCATCTGTCACTGTTCAGCAACCCGTTTGCTCTCTGTACTGCATGGACGCTCACCCAAGGCTGCAGGACCAGCCTTCCCTCAGCAAAACGAAGCCAGCAGGACTTATGTGAAGCTAGAAGCCCCCTCCATCCTCCCCAAATAGCTCCTGCCCCCTCCCACAGCACCGCTCTGAGCTGGAGCACCCTGGGACACCTGCAGCTGCTGCTGCAGCACAGGGGATGTCACCCTGTCTTTCGGACAGTTGCTGACCCTGTTTGTGTTGGCCCGATGAGAGCTGAGCCTGTGGGCTTGCAGCAGAGTCACTGTCATTAGTGTTTTGAAAAACACGTTCCATGTTGCCCTTAATTTCATTTAAGGTCACTAAAAATGGACACCACAGCCACATATCTCATGAACCATGAATTCCTAGAATCCCCATAAGCCCAGCGGATGAGGGAAAAGCTTATTTTAGCACGCATCCCTTGTGATCAGCCCTTTGAACTCAGCACAGTGGATGTACTGAGAGCAAAAAGCTGAGGCACACCAGACCAACGAGTAGTTTGGGGCTTTGTCCTGACACCAAATTGCCACTGTAATTCAGAAAGGACATTTCCTGCTCCCAGGCATGCTCAAGGCAAGAGGGCTGGACTTCACCCCCACAATCACAGGGGTTGGAANTGAGGAGCCCAGAACTGGACAGAGTATTCAAGGTGCCTCAGCAGTGCCAGCACAGGGAGATGGCCACTCTCCTGGTGCTGCTGGCCACACCAGGGCTGGTACAGGCCCCGCTGTCCTTGGACTTCTCAGCCACACTGCTGGCAAAGTCCCCACACCCAGCTGTGGAAGCAGAACAAAGAGAACCCCTGGGCAGGAAGAGCCACTCTCCCGGTTTTCTCTTGCTGGTTCAGGAGCCCAGGTGGGAGCTGAGTGCAGGCAAACAAGCAGCACCAAGCAATGACCCGTGGCAGCTGCAGGTACCTCTGTTGCTCTGTGCTGCCAACATCATTGCAGACAGAGCTGTCCTGAGGTGAAGGTCATGAGGGTGCTGTCCCCACGAGCCACATTGCCTTGCAAGGCTCTCTCATCCCCTCCGGGTGCTGCCAGGGAACTTTTATTGCTGCCCTTCATTCAGAAAAGGGCACACTCATAGCTCAATATACCCCCGCAAATTAAAGGTGGATTTACTGGTTGGTGTCTATCTATTTTTGCACAAAGAACTTCGGGAGAACAAGGAGGTTTTGTAAGCTCCAGCTGAGTAAGTTCCCTGGCACGCTGAAGGAACCTGCTTTATTAAACTAGTAATACACAGCTTAAAACATGGAATGAGCTGGCTCTTGCACAGAGACAGGTGCAGTCATTCCTGCCCAGGTCTCCCCAGCACAAATCTTCACACTCCCAGCAACACGTCCAACTGATGCAGAGCTGCAAGAAGTCAGGGGCTAGATGCTCCACCACCAGCACAACTTCCTTTAAAAAACATCAGTTTCCATTTGAACCAAACCAAACTTTTAAATTCTTTTCTAGGAGGCAAATAGTCAGCTTTTTGCCTTTCCTTTCAGGCCACTAACCCTAAGAGCAGTCCAGTAAAACTGAGCTGCTTGTCAGTTCATGTCTAAAGTAAGGACTACAGCCATTCCTCCTGCAGCACAGACCAGCGTATCTGCTTCACTGAATATAGACTCACTGCCCCAAGTCTGGTAAGCTCCTGAGCAGCCCCAGCACAATGATGCTCAGTCTGTCATTGCCAGAATGTCACCAAGCAGGGCTAGCTGTGGCATTTTTCATCAGCACTAAGGAGCCTGAGCCCTGAGTCTGCCCCAGCTGAACCCCTGTGTCAGCAGCACAACACTGTTCACCCCAGGGGAGCAGGTCAGGGAAAAGCAACCGGGCTGGGAAGAGCCTGGAGGGATGTGGGGCGTGGGAGCCAGAGAGGAGCAGACACGAGCAGAGCGACAGCCACATGGCCAGGTGTCAGCTCAGGTGCACCCCTTTGTCTTCCAGGCACTGTCCCATCCCTCAGCCTCAGCATTAGGTGTTTTGGTGCCCTCTGCACAACCTGCTGTGCCTGCAGCAATCCCCTTGCCACCTTCTTGTACCCCCAATATACAGGAACGGGGACCTGAGACACAAAGGCAGCTTCCAATCGAGGAGCTACTGCAACAGGCACTGCAACAGGCAGAGCAGAGCTGTCCTGAGCGCTGCAGCCTCTTCCTTGCCCTCTCCACTGCCACTGCAGCTGACCCCTGAGTCAAGCTGGCTGGTTTGTGCTTTGGCGTGGCTTCAAAGTGCTCCTGAGGCTGTTTTTGTCTCAAAGAAGCTGCTGGTACAAATCTGCACTGAGCTAAGCATGTCTGGTGACAGCTGGGCCAGCAACCGAGGAGCACCCGCAGGCCCAGGCCAGCAAGATCCTCAATCCACCAGCCCTTGGAAGCACAGGGGCTCAGCTGGCACCACCAGGAATGGGAATTTGTTTGGAGGCAGCAGGTAAATCCAGCACTGTGGGAAATACCGGCTCTGAAACTGTCCTGCAGTCCCTCCCAGCCCAGCAGGCTGCTCTGCCTGGGGACAGACACCACCATCACTCAGCTCCACTGCAGCAAAGCTCTGTGTGAACACGTCCGGGCCAAGCAGCCCCCCTGCCCCAGCGCAGGGAACAGTCCCTGTGCATCCATCAAGGAGTAAATCCCATCTGCCCATCCCGACTGCCTGTTGTGATGGAGTGACAGGATCTGTGGGTGTGGAGAGATCAGTGGGTGCTGACCAACCTCAGCTCCCAAAACCCCCTGCCACAACAGTCCTGTGCCCTAGAGAAGAGGCACAGTTTGAGGAGAACCTGAGGTCAAGATGGTGAGGGGCCTCGAGCTGATCATCACATACAACACAAAGAGAGGATGAGGGAACAGGGCTTGCCCAGCCTGGGAAGGAAAAGGCTTCAGGAGGACCTAATAGCAGCCGGAGGAGGTTGTCAAGGATGAAACCAGGCTCTTCATCCTGGTGAAGTTGAAATGCTGGTTGAAATGAGGACTTCAAACTCAATATAAAAAACCAATTTGCTTTAGCAGGAAACATTGTTTTTACCCACCTAGAGGGGTTGTGCAGTCTCCATCCTTGGAGGGTTTTGTACTCTAGCTGTTTAAAACCTTGAACAACCTGGTCTGACCCTGTAGTTGCCCCTGCTTTGAGCAGGAGGTTGGACTACAGACCTCCCAAGGGTCCTTCTTATCTGAGTCTTTCCATGATCTGGACTGAAACTGCAACACAGGGCTTTTGCAGTTGTTTAAGGCCACAATCTCTGCACCTCTTCACGCCCTGATTCTGCCCATGCTGTTGCTGAGAACATTCCTAGAACAGCCAAGCTTCACCCTTGTGGTTTAAGTATCACTCATTAGTTGAGCTCCTCCATGGGCTATGCAGGCAGCACATGAGGAATGCACTGCCTTCCTTGGATAGACGAACGGAGCCGATCCTCATTCCTCAGACATCTTGTCACTGGTCCCCAGCCCGGGATGGCAGCAGCTCTTCAGTCGGGGTTATGGATGCCAGCCACTCGGAGGAGATGCTGTTTCCCACTGGTATTTTCCAGGATAAGTAGGCTGGGGCCGGGTGTGCTGTGGGCACACACAGCAGAGCTCTGTGGATTGGCCCCTCCAGGACTGTGCTGTCCTCCCCCTGTCCGTGGGGTACCCAGGGGTCCCCGTTGGCCTTGGGAAACACAGGTTCACCTTGCACAGCACCAGGCTCCCACAAATCTTGTTCCCAAATGAAACCTGTCATCTGGTGAAGTTTCCAGAGGAGAGACCCACTCGGGCAGCCTGGCCCCGCTCGGCTCCATGCCAGCACTCACCACAGCCCCAAGAGAGGAACCCTGTCACAAACCTTCCCCTGCCAGAGCTGAGCTCCCTCCTTGTGGGCTGGGCAGTGCACTTGAGGATACAGGGAATTTGGGTACAACGAGTACAGAGGGAGTTTGCTTCATTTCTAATACTGGACTGGAAAAATACTGAATATCTACTGACAAAGCGTCTCCAAGCACCTCCAGCAGATTCCCTTCCCCTCCTTGACCAGCTCTGCCTCCTCCCAGTGAGCTCTTAGCACAACCCTTGGACCTCCTAAGCACACATCTGTGCTCCCTCTTGTCACTGAACAGGGCAGGGAAATCCTAACAGTTGTCTAAACAACATTTTTGTTTTTTTAATAAGCAAACAAAACTCCAAACAAAGAAAAAAACAGCCAAAGAACAAAAATACCCCACAGACAACCATAACAACAAAAATAAAACCCCTCACTTCCAAAGAAAGTCTGCCTCCTGGAAAGTCGAAGGGAAAAGTGATGGGGACAGTCAATTTGAGAGGCTGAAAGAAGCAGGATGTCAGTTGCCCCCTCTGCCATGAGGCAAGGGACACATCCCTCCATCTGAAATCTTTCTAAGCCTTTGCCACACTCCCCCCAGTCTGCCACAAGCATCCTGGTCAGCTGGTTCTGCCTTTCAGGGCACAGAAAAACAAGGTAAAGGACACAACACTGCTGCCAAAACATTTGGGAGAAGACCGGAATCCTGTATTCATCTCTGTAGTACGAGTCAGCTGCAAATGAGCTTTAGAGAAATCAGTGTATCAGGTGACTCTTCCCAGGCTGCAGCTCATGTGCTGATTTTGCAAAGCCTCAGGACAGAGGTTTGCCTTGTCCAAATTCTGCTTTAACCTGGCTTAGCTGTAACACCAATTCTTTCTTTTGAGCAGGTGCTTCTGATTGATTTTATTTTTACTTACCATTGCTTCATACAATCATGATTTTCCAGACTGTCCTCTGTGCAGAAAAGGTATTTGCCCCTAACTACCGCTGCAATATTTAAAATACAGGACTGATGTGACAGCAGAGACCTTGAGAAGGGCAAAGACTGCTATGCAGAGCACAGCCACAGGATGGTAAGAGATGGGGCAGAGACTTGGCCCTGAAGACTCCACAAACACAACAAATCACAAGGGATCAATAAATACAGACCTGAAGGTGAAACCCACGAAAGAGAGCAAATACCCAATATATGTCAAAACGCATGAGAGATGTCACTGCACTGAAACAGGTGAAGTTTACTGTTTCTCACAGTTTTGGAAAGACGGAAATTTTCCATAGGCTTTGCACCTTCCCTCAGGTGGGAACGTTCTCTTCCAACCCCCACACTCAGGAGAACACCAGTGCTACCTGCAGGAACACTTGTGTTCAGTCTAAGACTCTCTGGAACTCGCATCCAGAACTGTTCTGGTTTGTCTCCTGTGGGCCCATTCTCTGAGGTTCAGCTTAGAAAAGCACATTCAGCTCCTGATGTGCATGACTAGAAATAAATACTGCTTTGTAAAAAGAAGGAAAGCAGAGCAAGAATATGAAGCTGGACCAGTATACAAAGTTCGGATGGTATTCTAGTCAAACCTGACTACGGAAAGAAAAATATATATTGCCTATACAAATCAATCTTTATTTTCAAATGCTGCACGGCATAAAATGTATCTGATTGCCATCCCTGTGCATAGACACAGCCCCCTTCCACCCTCCCCACCTCCCCACTCAGCACAGCACAAGCAGAGCCAAATACACACACAATCATTTACACCAGAAGAAAAACCTATATTTGCAACCCAATTCTCTTTTCCTTATAAGTGAACAGTGTTCACCAGGAAAAAATCACCAGAAAAAAACATTTCATTTCTGCATTCAGATGAAATGATCAGGCTCGCTATAGGGCTGGTCCCACGCATGGAAGCTGCCGGTGCTTTCAGTGCTCTTCACCTTCTTAACCCGGATAAAGAAGCACTCTTAAGGCTCTCCTGCTTATAATAGTGCAACTGCCTCTCCCAGAAGGCAAAACAGTGCAGAGAAACCAGAGGGCAGAGCTCCTCTGAAAACACCATGGCCCCGTGGCTTTGCATCAAGTAATCCTCCTGCAGTGACTCTTGTCCTTGCTGATGTCTTGCCAGACCAGCAGTATTTTTACCAGCAATATTTTACCAGCAATACACAAGTTCTTCCCAAGTGAAAAGCGCTTTCCATTCTTTGCTCCCAACAATGTTTCAGAGAAGTCCCAAGTTTCATACTGTACCCAAGATCTTGATGGAAACAGTATCCATGGGGAAGGCTCTGTAGAGATTTTTGGTAATGGGAATTTGCAGAAACATAGTTGCCTTTCTTATTTGGAAGAAAGGAGGCCTGCTTGACAGGATGGTACACTTGTGTGCTTCTGCTTTAACCCCAATGTCCAATCACAGCCAAACCCACAGGTGACATTCACAGCAATCTTTGAAGACCTTGTGTTTTAAGATCTGTATTTTCTCATGTGTGCAGCAATAGAAGCCGAAATCTCAGCGCTCTTCTTATTCTGGCCATAGTAGTCCACAAAGTCGCCATCAGGGCCGAGGAGGTACATAATTATTGTGTGATCCACCTGCAAGAGAGCATAGCACGGCTTGGTAAGAGAGACCACAAAACCACAGAACACCAGCTCAGAAGGGAAATGCGGGATCTGGATACAGGGAAATGCAGCATCGAGACCAGCAGTGGGATACAGGGAAAAGCGTGAGCAGGATCGGGACCAGGAGTGGGATACAGGGAAATCTGTGACCGGGATTGGGACCAGGAGTGGGATACAGGGAAATCTGTGACCGGGATTGGGACCAGGAGTGGGATGCAGGGAAATGCAGGATCAGGACCAGCAGTGGGTTACAGGGAAAAGTGTGAGTGGGATCGGGACAAGGAGTGGGATACAGGGAAATGCGGGATCAGGACCAGCAGGGGGATACAGGGAAATGCGGGA
>VZTG01008192.1:327877-342584 GCA_013397845.1 Melanocharis versteri | reverse complement strand
GGGGTCGTCGCCGACATCCAGTTCGCGGACGCGGAGGACGGGCACGACTTCGGCGGCTGCCGGCGGCGCTACTACCGGCACAGCCTGCGCTTGCTGCGGGAGGCGGTGCGGGCGTGGGCCGGCGAGAGCCCGCCGATAGACTTCGTGCTGCAGCTGGGCGACAGCATCGACGGGCAGAACGCCCGGCGCGGCGAGGCCGAGAGCGCCTTGCAGCAGGTGCTGGAGGTCCTGGGGCAGCTCTCGGTGCCGGTGCACCACGCGTGGGGCAACCACGAGCTCTACAACTTCAGCCGGGCCCGGCTGGTGCACACCGGGCTGTACAGCCGCCCCGCGGGGGGCTCGGACGGGCCCCCGGACAGGGAGTGCCATGCCTATCACTTCAGCCCGGCCCCGCGGCTCCGGCTCGTCGTGCTCGATACCTACGACGCGAGCACCCTGGGCGCGGACCCCGGCAGCCCCCGCTACCAGGAGTCCCTGCGGGTGCTGCGGGAGAAGAACCCCAACGACGACCTCAACAGCCCCGCAGGTACCTCCGGCTTGGCAGGGGCGCGGGCGGCCGGACCTTCGCTGTCCGGAGCTCCCGGTGCTGACAGCGGCGTGCCAGGGGCTCAAGCGTGTGCCCCACTGCTGCCCACCTCCGCCGCCCCCCTGCCGCCAGTGCGGCTCCAGGCGGGCACAGGAGATGCTCCCCCGTACAGCTGGTGCTGCCCCGGTGTCTCTGGGCTGGGGCTGTGCTGTGCTCTGTGCCCCGCAGTATCGGAACACCACGCAGCTCCTGGTGAAGCGGCTGATGCAGAGCACCGAGTTGTGCCCACCCTATCCCATGCCAGGGGGACACCCAACAGTGGAAACCCTGTTTGTGCAGTGTAACCAAAACTCCAGAACACACTAACGAATAATCTTCTTTGTGCAAGGAGGCTGGAGTTTTGGTCCAAGAAATGCCAAAAAAACCCCAAAGGTTCTGAGAGTAAACCAACCATCAGCAGATTTACATAAGAAAGAAGAGCCATGGGAGGTGTATGCACTTGTGCCTAACCTTCTTCTTCATTTCAGGGCTCACAGAACCTTATTTTGTAGCATTTAATGGAGGATTTAGCCAAGCCCAGCTGGACTGGTTCGATGAAGTCCTCAAGTTTTCCGATGAAAACCAAGAAAAAGTTATAGTTGTGGGTAGGTGGATATGGGGGGGGATATATAGAGAATCAGAATGGTTTGTGTTGGAAGGGCCCTTAAAGCTAATCTAGTTCCAACCCCTGTATTTGATGGGGGGTGTATACTCCCATGGAAATATGTGAAAAAAAATAAGTTAGCTAGTCCGTGTATGTTAGCTGCAGAAAACATGTAGCAGCTCTGTGGCTCTGGTGAGGTACAGATGGAACCTGTGAAACAGCAGAACAGCAACCATGCCTCACTCTGGGCTGAGCTTTTTGTACTCAGCTGGATGGCTGAACTTCCCCGCAATGAGGCAGATTTGTTACAATTTAGCTCTCCTATTTCCTTCCCTCTGGACTGCAGGTCATGTGCCCATTCATCCCTGTGCTTCGAACGGGGTTTGCCTGGCCTGGAATTACAAGGCTGCCCTGTCGGTCATACACTCGCACCGGTGCGTGGTCTGCGTCCTCGCAGGGCACCTGCACGATGGCGCCTACTGCCAGGACTCGCACGGAGTTCATCACCTCACCTTGGAGGGGCTCATCGAAACGCCGCCGGAAAGCAACGCTTTTGGAACTATTTATGTCTATGAAGATAAAATGATGCTAAAGGGAAGGGGCAGGATTCCTGACAGAGTTATGCATTTCTGAAATACCAGGCAAATACAGATTGCTCTTCTTCAGGAAGGACTTGGACAAAAACATAGGAGATTCAGCTGTTTGCTTTTGGAAGGCTGTGCATGGCTGATCCTTACTGCATTAGCTCAGGCATTTTTTCTGTTGGATACAGAATTTTAGAAATTATGTTTCTGTAAGAAAACACCTGATTTCTTCCTGGAGAATACAGAAGGCCAGTAATTGAAATAAATATATTTGAATGCAGAATGTTGATTTGAAACACCCAATCCAGACTGGATTGTTACTGTGAAAAGATGCAAACCATATAACGAATACTGTTCAAAAAAAAGCCCCACTGCTGTTCTCTCAGCAAGCATTAAAGCATGCAGAGTTGTACCTCCCCAGCCACATCTCAATTTATTTATTTTCTGTGAACATCACAGTTAAGGTCTCATGTCTGGCAGAATACATCCACCCTGTAGCTTAATTCAGTCTTCCAACATTGCTTTAAAAGACTGAAGTAATCCTCAGAAAAAGCTAAGCCTAAGGAGAATGGAGACCATCTGTGCTGCACCATGGAATGCTGTGGATGCTCGGGCTGTGCCGTGTGTGCACACCTGGGATCACCTGCAGCAGTGCTGAGAGAGTGAGCCCTGACACCGATCCAAATAAAGGATGTTGTGTGCTACACCTGGAGCTGTCCTGGCTCTGTCCCAGCCAGCTCCTGAGTGCAGTGTACCCACCTGTGCTTCCTTCTCCAGGATGAATAGTGGGACATGCTTGCTGCTGCAGGGCTGCTGCGAGGGTCCTGCTTTCCAAGAAAAATTAGGTGAGCAGCAGAGTTGTGACAGTGTCCACATCTGCTGGTGACAGGCTTGAATGTGCATCTCCCAGAAAATAAGATACAGAGGCTTTCATTGAGTTTTCTTTAAAAAAATAGTGTTTATTACTCAGTCAAACCAGTGACTTTCAGTTAAAAGATAATAGCAAAAGTAATTTTTTCAGATATATTCAACATACGATTTTAGCACAGGACAGAAATATAGACTGCTCAATTTTCCAGTAAGACTGAATTGGATTATCCAGGCACATATTTGAAAGTTCTATGGCTGTAAATAGTAATTTATTAAAATAGTATTTGCTTTGCTTGTCCCTTGTGTTAAAGAACAGTAGATTTCCCAAAGTATGAGGTGATTGGAGAGTGATCCAGGGATGCAATGATATCTTGAATATACCATTAGAACACACATTAGATCAATGATGCTTGGAAAATGTAAGAAGCAGCCAGCTGAACAGCAGTTTCCATAGAAAAATTCCCCACTCAGATTTGACAGTGTTCCTAAACATTTTACCAAATCTCAAACAGCATTGCTGGAATCAGCCAGGTATTCTGGGGTCCTGTCAAACTGGCACGAACCTTTCATTAAGCACCAAAAACACAGGCAAGTAAGGTCAGCATAGTTACTGTGGGCTTTCTCCCACCCAATTAAATCACTGTTTTGCAGTGTGTCGGCCAAGACTCTCGCACGTCTTTGTTCACATAAATGTACAGCCACGAAAAAAAGGGGAAGAGGGCAACAACGACTGCAGCAACCATGCGAACTCCTCCCAGGGGACTCCTGTAACAGAACAAATCCAACAGAGCTACTTCAAATCACTGGATCTTCAAGGTTGAAAAAGACCTCCGTGATCATCAAGTCCAGCCTTTGACTGCATACCACCATGCCCACTAAACCCTAACGTGCAGTGCCACATCCAGTCGTTGTTTTGAACACCTCCAGGAATGGTGACTCCTCCACCTCCCCGAGGAGCCTGTGCCAGTGCTTGACCACTCTTTCAGTGACGGAATTTTTCCTAGGATCTAATCTCAACCTCGCCAGGCATAGCTTGAGGCTGTTTCCTCTGGTCCTGTCCCTTGTTCTCTGGGAGCAGAGCCTGACCCCCACCTGGCTGCATCCTCCTGTCAGGGAGTTGTCAAGAGTGAAAAGGTCCCCCCAAGCCTCCTTTTCTCCAGATTGATTCACTCTAGCTCCCTTGGCTCCCTTGGCACCTCCTGGTGCTCCAGACCCTTCCCCAACTCTGTTCCCTTCCCTGGACACACTCCAGTCCCTCAAAGTCCTTTTTGAAGTGAGGTGCCCAAACCTGACCCCAGGACTAGAAGTGCCTCAGCAGTGTCAGCACAGGGGACAGGCACCGCCCTCGTCCTGCTGACCATACCATGGCTGGGACAGCCCAGGATGTCCTTGGCCTTCTTGGCCACTGCTACAACTACCACATAACATTCACATCTGCCTGCAGCTGGAAAGACAGCAGAGAGCCCTTGGCCACTTTAATGGAGCTGCTATGGATGCATCACCAGAGTCTTTTACTGGAGAGGCACAGAGAATTTTCTGACAACTCAGACTACAGAAACTAATTGGAATTTTTAAAAAAGCACCTTAAGGGAAAATGTCCCCATTATGGCAGGGGGCCAGAAAAAATGCTTCATGTAGCCTTACATTCCCCCCTGCCCCAACTTTTATCTGTGCGAGATCCTCCAGGCTGTAGCACCAGCTGCTACTGCTTGGGCATCTGGAAGGTTCAGAGAGTGACACGAAACAGAAAAACAAGCTGCCAAAACCAACTATGTGTTTTCAAAGAGCTAGTCACTAAATGTGAACATTGGAATGGATTATAAAAAAAGAGAAAATAAAACTTACTTTGCTGAACTGCGACAAAGACTCATCCATATTGTAATAATCACCAGACCAAACAACTCTCTAAAAAGTCAAATAAAAAACAGATCAGAAAATAGTACAAACAGATGTCTATGTTCAGACAATACAAATTTTGCCTCCAAAACAGCAGTGGCTACTCCCTTGGAGAAGTTCAATATATTTTACTAGGATTATAATTATAAAGGTATTTACAAGGAGTAACTTTGCTTCACACCACAAATCTACACATAGACATGACAGCTAAACGGCTGCAGAAACTCCTGCCTCCACTTTTTGTTCTACTGCTGGACTTAGATTCCATAGCACATTTCTCTAATTAACATAGGCAAAGCAGGCACATTTGTCTCATTAAAATAGAGCAAAGCAACATCCCAGTTTTCCAGACTGTGATTAGGCACAGAAGTAGCTGCCAGGGCTTCACCTCAGTACTTTGCAAGCACCTACTTTTTAGGCAACTCCTGAATGTCCAGGTGAGAAATTCTCACTCCTCAAGCCCTAGCAGTTTGGAGGACTCAGCAGCCCATGCCAGATAAACATGCATTTGGTATTGCATCAAGAGTTTTTAAAACATTAATTACCACTCCTACAGCTTCAGGAAAAGAGCACAAAGCTGTTTCACTGTGCTTGTGCCCTGGTCTCTAAAAGCCAGACAAGTAAATCTAACTGCCACAACCAGGGAAGCAGTGACTGTTCACTTTCTTGTGTCCAAGGAGTCGCTGGTTTGGAGTATTATGGTCTCTCCTCTTTGATCTGATTCCTCTGGACCAACAGCCCATGAAATAAAGTTTGGGGAGGTGACACCAAGAGGAGATGGCCTGGTGAGCTGGATTCGGGCAGGGGCAAATAAAACCCACTGCTTACCTGCCTTCCTCTTCGTGAAAAATGTTTCCTTGAGCGTAAGCAAACAAAGAGCAAGCCAAGGCAATGGTCCCAACAACACAGCCAGCAGAATGAAGGTCACAGAGGCTCCTCCAAACACCATTATCTGAGGAAAAAAATAGACTGTCAGCAACTAGCATGAAGCATGAAATAAACCCTAAGCATCTGGATCTTCCACAGACCTGAATGGCAAACACCCCTTGGTGAATTTACATAAACCTGCAGTTTTACAAAAGCTGTACTATTATAATCTTTATTTTCCACTGATCTTGACACAAGGAAAAGCCTAACTGTGAGTTTAACAAGCAGATTCTCTTGACCAGCCAAATGCCATTATCCCACCTATCACACACACAGACCTCCCCTGAAATGTTCAAAACCACTAGCAAATAACCCTCATCAGTTCTAAATTTAGGAATGCTGCCACTTTATATGCTTAAGGTAGCCAGAATGCCAAGAGACTGCAATGGTGTCATTTGTGACAACACCAAGCACTCCTGAAGGTTTTCTTTTTTAAGTGTGATTTTAGTTTATTCAGCGTAAATTCACCCAGAACAGATACAGTCACTTTGTGTATATAAAATGGCCTTATTTAAAACTATATCCACTGAATGAAAATACAAAAATCTTAACTATGTTCTGAAGTCCTGAAACAATTCTGATCTGAATGATCCTCTGAACTGCCGTTCACAGCATACACCCTTGGAAACACAGCCTTTGAACGTTCCTATTGCTGCCCATTGCTCTGTGGGGCAGCTGCAGTACCTGGCACTGAACAAGACCTTTAGCACTTTCATGGGACTGTGCAAAGCTCAGCTGCTCTGGCATGAGGTAGATAAACAAAAACACAGATTTACAACAACGAAACAAAGTGAATTAATGTGCTAAGGTCAACACAGAGCCAGGTTCAGAGAATGCTCACAGGCTTCTGTTCCAGTCAGGCTTTGAGCTGAAATTGGGGCGCAAAGGCAGGCGCATCCCAGCAGCTGGGCTTTCTGCAGGGCTCCTCTCCTCACCTGCAGCATGTCCAGCCACCAGCACTAAGGCAGTGACCAGCTTTCGTAGAAACAGATCCTGCAGCTTTTTGCCCTCAGAAGGTAGTAGGATGTGTTTCCACATAGCCTGATTTTAATCTGTGGTTCAATTAAAAAAAAAAAAAAGCAAAATAACAACCTTTTGGGGGCAAAATTTGAGCAGAGACTGTTTTGCACACCAGTATCATACCTGTTATTGAAGGGTTGATGCCGACAAGCAGTGTCAGGGCAGCTGGCACCGAGTAGACAACCTGTTAATGACATATAAATCTACTCGGTAGCAAAACTTAGCAAGGTCAGGAAGCAGAAGTGCCCACCCACAGCAGCACTTCTCCCCTTCACAGCAGTTTGTCAGAGGCACAGAGCAGATCCCTCCGGCATGCCCTGGCACTGCTAGTGCTCATCTTCACCATCATCACCCAAAATCCTAGGCTGTCAGCCCACAGCCAGCCCTTGTTCCTCCGCTCCTGGGTTACGGAATACTGGCTGCCTGACCAACCACTGCAGAGCCCCTTCCCTGAATCCTGACCCTCCAGGGAAAGCACCGACAGGACAGGGTCCTCCCCAGCCCTGGGCTCCCCAAACGCTGCACCTGCGCTGGGGCGTTCTGCCCCCTTTGGTGCCGCTGTCTGAGGGGCTCGGGCACCCCAGGGCACGCAGGGGCTGCCCCTGCCCAGCCAGCAGCTCCTGTGGCACACACAGACTGTCCCCGTCTGCCCTCAGCTCCCAGCCCAGGGTGGGGGCCACGGGCGGCTCGTGTGCCCGAGGCAGGGCGGGCACAGAGGGGCTCGCTCCGCATTTCCCCTCGAGGCCCAGCTGAGCGGCTCCCGCTGGTGCCTCAAGGCAGGCACAGGGCCATGGGCACAGCGGAGCGCCGGGCACGGGGAGCGGGGGCACCTCGGGGTGCTCTGCACAGGGAACCGATGCTCCGCAGGGGCAGGTGCAGGCGCAGATCTGGGGTGAAACAAGGCAGATCCTGGAAGCATGGTCAGAATCCAGCCGTCGCTGCGGTACAGACATCGTTTTCCCGGCGGCTGCCCGCTCTTCAGCTGGAAGCCGGGAGCAGTTTCCTCCGGCGGCCCCGGATCGGACGGGCTTAAGCGGAGCGGAGCTGGGGCCGCCGGGACCTCCGGGGCAGGAGGAGCCGAAGGGGAAGGGAAGGGAAGGGCGGCCCGCACTCACCATCCATAGTCCCGCGTCGGGATCGTTCACCTGCAGCGGGAGGCGCGCACTGAGAGCCCGCAGCCGCCGGCCCGGCCGGGGCCGCGCTCCGCGGGAGGGGAGCGGAGGGGACGCGAGGGGAGCCCCGGGCTCACCTGCACGGCGGCCGCCAGCCCGAAGAAGGCGGCCATGAGGAGATTGCAGAGCCGCCACAGCCGCGCCGCCATGGCCGGGCCGGGCCGGGGGGCGGGACAGCGGGACAGCGGGGCGGGACGCGGGCGGGCCCGGGGCAGGCCCCGGCTCCGATCCCGAGTCCGAGCCCGATCCCGACGCCGATCCCGATCCCGATCCCGATCGCGATCGCGATCGCGGGGCCGCCTGGGACGGGACGGTCAGCACGGCTATACTGCGAGGGAGGTGAGGCCCNAGTCCTTTACTGTGAGGGTGGTGAGGCCCTGGCACAGGGTGCCCAGAGAAGCTGTGGCTGCCCAATGCCTGGAAGTGTCCAAGGCCAGGTTGGACGGGGCTCGGAGCAACCTGGGGCAGTGGAAGGTGTCCCTGCTCATGGCAGGCGGCTAAACGAGATGAGCTTTAAGGTCGCTTCCAACCCAAACCATTCTGTGATTTTTGTAATGGTTTAGAATTAGTTTTGTGTTTAAGAGATTCAGTCATTTTGTGTGGTCTGGAGAACCAGAAAGTATGTTGCTCAGAAGAATAGCACTGTGCCTTCGCTTGCTGATCATGTATGATGAAAAGTGATAATAAGTGATGAATTGAAAGTAGGTCCTTTAGAAATGTTGTATCTACAGTATCCTTTTACCAAAATTGAGCCTCTATGAGATCATGTCTCCCACCGATCTCAGTCTCAGCATCATACAGTTCCCTCAGCACCCAACAGAATCAGGTCTCGCTGAATCGTTATGTGGAGGACATGTGAATGTGTTCACAATAGTGGAGAGAATTAATTCTCATCTTATTTTTAACTGGGTCTTTCCTTGAGCAGATAACAAGAGATGAAATTACGGTACATAAAGCCACAAAGAAGTAAGAATTTTCTTTATAAATGGCTGCCAATATTACAGCCCCACCAAGCAGGCTTTATATTCAAAATAATTGTGTTATTCTGTACATTAAACAATGTCTGGCAGCTGCAGACAGAACAGCAGGCTATGTTCACTATAACTAAATCCCTCCCAACATTTACATTGATTCACATTCCCATCCTGAAGCCCAGGAGAATTAAACCACTCTCTACAGGCAGCCTTAGGAGTATGACTTCCCTATTCACAAGCACTCCAGGAAGGGACTACAAGTGTTTAAAGGAGAGCTGGAGAAAACCACTCCACATTCTGTTCCCCTCTTCACAAACCCAGCTTGACATATGGATTAGCAACAGTCCAAAGGTCCATGCAATTTCTCAGTAGGTCCCTCTGGGGCTGAGTCCCTCACTGAGGCACCATGGACTCCATATACAATTCCTCTGGTTTGGGTTTTTTGAGGCCACAGAACCTCACTGGAGAGCACTCAGCAATATTTGTCTTTCTCGTGTAGCCCCTTCCCCAGTCCCTACCCCTCATCTCAAACGAAGCAGAGCTCTAGTAATGAATCACCTTCATGCCTTGTTTCCAGGTCAAGGATAAGCTCTTGAATGTGTTTTCTAACAGAGGGGAAGAAATTTTGGGCTAGAAAATGGAAATATCAAGGATTAAAAAGCAACAGTGATGATAAAAAGAGTAAGAAGAATGTAAGAGACAGTGTGTCTTTCATTAGCATAATTATTATTAGCATAATTTGATAGGAAAATAAAAGCAGCCAAGCTTTTCAGGCACACCAGCTCTTCTTTGTGTGGGAAACAAAATTATGAGTCACTGCCCATTTTTTCCAACCATGCTAGCTGATCTTCAAAATGAAAATTACTCTGTGATGAAGTCTTTGGCTCTTTAATTTGTCTGATCACAAGTTATTGTGCAAATTTGCCCAGCCCACCTAGTTTCTGTCATGGCTGGGCTGCTCCTTGACATCTCATGGGCTGCACAGTCAGGAGGGGAGAAAGCAGATGGGAGAAACTGATGGAGACTGGGAAGGAAGCAGAGAAACAGCTGGACAGACACATCCAGGGCCTGCGTGGGGTGGGACAGGACTCTGCTGAGGGGAAGGAAAGGCTGGGCTGGCAGAAAGCAGCTTCTAATGGGCACTTGGGAAGCATGGCATGGAAGGTTTGGCAATCCTGGGAGTGAGAAAAGTTCAGTAACACAAGAGCAAGGGAAGGCAAAAGGCCCCTCTGTCTCTCCTGAGGGCAGGGTGGGAAGGAGAAATTGGTTTACCAACTGTGGCGTTCTTTACTGCTCTAATTCACAGAATCACAGAATATTCTAAGCTGAAAGGGACCCATAAGGATCATTGAGTCCAACTCTTGAGTGAATGGCCCATACGGGGATCAGACCCACAACCTTCATGTTATTAGCATCATGCTCTGGCCAACTGAGCTAAATGGAATTCAAAGGTAATCAGGCTGTAACATGCCTTAGAAATAAAAAGGTCTTTCAGTTTTGGATGTACTTATTGCAAAGAAGAGGTCGAGGCTGTTCACTTTAAAGCTTTAACAACCACCCGCTCCAGGGACACGAGACTGTCAGCAGAAGGCAATACTGACTTCTCCCATGAGAGGGAGGCCAAGAACCTTTAGTATCCTTGAGTAGAACTTGAGCCACTTGTTCCTTGATATTAGACAGAACACCTTCCCTCCTTATGACTCTCTGGATCTGCTACTCACCCCATAGCAGTCCAAGCTTCTCTTCACTTTGGCAACTCCACCTGTAAAGAACAGGGGCAGCAGGGATGGGCCCTGCACCCAAGCTGTGATATTGAGAGCCAGGACATTTCCCAAGGGTCTGTACCAGAGATGTTACTCTAACACTGCCATAGTCACCCGTCACAGTGACCCATTCCATAACGGCCCTCATCCTTGTGTCATGAATGGTCATAGATTGGTTTAGATTGGATCAAAAGTGATTAAAAGGCTCTGGGTGGGCAGGTGAAGGGTTCAGGGCCTTTGGTGTGTTCCTGGCCCTGGAATCCTGACTGTAATTCCAATAGGCACATCTGGAGATAAATGCATGGTTGCACAGCTGCTATTGCCAAAAGGGCTCTGGGTTTAGTTGCCTTAACTGGTGGGTCGGGTGCCAGGAGCAGGGAAGGATGGGGCCCACCTTCCAGAGAATGGGAGCAGCCCCATGTTCCCTGATTGACCAACTTCAGAGGACACATTTCTGAAGCAAACCCATCCCTGGGATTGTTTTTGCTCAAGGACCTGGGTACACCAGGTGGGTAATGCAGAGGGACAGGGAAATATGATATGTACCTCAAGGGGGTTTGATTTTTGGGTCAGAACTGTCTGAATTGCAGTTGTATTGCATATGTAATATTGGTTGTTGAATGACAATGCCCAGTGTGTCATAGCTACCATGGACAATGAGTATGGACTGCTCCAGATACAGCGGTCATGGACTAAATGAACTGAACAGACATCTTGGTGGGGGCATCCAGTGACCACTGAAATAATACCTGTGCTTGTGTAGAGTTATATGAATATATATGTATGTGTATCTAACATAGTTGGAAAGTATAAGATCTGGGCATGATGTAAATGGTACAGAATAAGGGGTGGATGATGTCCTGGTTTCAGAGAGAAGGGCACATCAGGAAAAATGCTGACAAACCACTCTCATGTCCTGGTGTGGCACAATTTTTTAGGCATAAAGTGAAAAGCAACAGATGTCACATATTTTGACTTTAGGAAGGTTTTTAACACTGGCTGTTGTGACCCCTTCTTAAGAAGATATAAGGGCATGGTGAGTGTGAAACTGGTGAGATCATTGTACCTCAAGTGCTAATTATCAGTGTTTGTCAAAATGGAAGGACATATTCAGGGGATTTTTGCAGGGGTCTGTTCCAATGCCAGATCTTTTTAATTATTTCAGTTAACAGCCTGGATGATTAACACCCATGACTGCTTTATTAAACCTGCTAATTACTCCAGGCTGTTGAGGACAGCAAAGACAACAGGATTCAGCACTAGATGGAGAAATGGCCTGCAATCTACAGGGCAGCATTCAACAGGTAAAACTTCCAGCATTACTTTTATGAGCAGTGAGCAACACAGGTTCAGGTGAGGGAACTGGGTGGATGCAGTTTTCCAAAAAAAACCCAACCCAATCCAAAAAACAAACAAACAACAACAACCCAACCAAAAAAATCCCCCCCCAACCCAAAAAACACCCCCCCCCCCAAAAAAAAAAAAAAAAACCAACCAGGAGTCCACAGTGTAATGGAGAGCAAACTGAATACCAGAAATGGAAAAGGCAAATGCCATCCTGGAGCATGCAAGCTGTAGCCTCCAAGGCAAGCTGAGGTAGTATGCCTAGCTAGGGATGCTGTACTTCAAAAAATGCAGATGGACAGAGAGAAGATCAAAGGAGGTCAGTGAGAATGCTGGGAGGCATAGAAAACATGAAGAAAGGCTGAAGGAAATGAATTGATGTAATGTGTAGAAGAGAAAGCTGAGGCAAGGACAGGAAGGGAAACATTGCAGTTCATCATTGCACATCATCAAGTGCCCAAGGCATCATTTTGAACAAGGCCATGACCATAGTGAACAGGGCAGGATATAAAGGATTTCAAATTAAAAAAAAAAACAAAAACCCTGAAGTTAGGCTTTTGGATGATGTTAGGATGTGTGGCAGAACAGATTGCTAAGGAATGGCACAATCTCCATCACTGGAGGTCTTTAAGGAAATGTTTCACAAACATGTCAGAACAGGTATTGTTGATCCTCCCAGATTTGCAGTGAGGGGAAAGTCTGACTTTACCTAATCATAAGCAAACCACATGTAGGTGGCACAAAGCAGAAGGGGAAGTCAACTTGTGCCAGTGTTTGCCAGTAGGCACTGGGTTTCTGCATCACAACCTGCAAGGTGCCAACCTTGGACCTGCCCTCAGGGGTTAATGTGGAAGAGAAAGCTTAAGCAAAACAGGGAAGAGAAAGGAAAGATATGGAATTAGCGAGGGGAATGTTTTTTGTGTCAGGACTCAAACTGCACCCTCTCCCCCAGAGAAGTTTAACTCTCAGCATTTAAGACCAGTTTGCTGGTAAGAGCAAGTGGGTTAATCACCATCAGGTGGCTATGGAGCATTTTGAAAAAAAATGGACAAAGCCGTGTCTGTGTGTGTGTGTGTATGTACGTATATAAACCACTCTTCACTCATTCACCTGGGAGCTGTTTTTAGCCAAAGCTCTTACTTTGGTTCCTGCCTAGGCTGTGTTACAGATGTGTTGCTGCTGTGTATAGCCCTGTCCTGGGGCTGTGAGCCAGACCCTGACGTGGGGACTTGAGTTAACATCAGCCCTGCCCACTGCTGAAGACTTGTCTGGAGTCCAGTGTGAGCCTGGTCACTGCTGTGGGACTGTGCTGCTCACCTGGCTCAGGTCCGGCCTCGGGCTGCGGAGGCCACTGCCCATCCACCGTGTTATGCTCCGCTTCTCTCACAGAGCAGCCATCCCTGGTGCTCCCCAGTAGGTGAAGGTATAGGGTTGGAATCCTGCTTGTGCTAGGCAATGAGGTGTCCCATACAAGAATATGGGAGGAGAGGGTAAGGGCACACCTTCACCTGGTGTGTCCGTGGGCTTTGTCACAGGCTCTTCCAGGTGCTGGCACTGGTGGTTGTCACCCATAGTGCTCACACAAACCACACCCAGGAAGGGCTGTTCCTTTTTGAAGCTCTGGGTGCAAGTGACTCCCATTCCTCCCCTAACCAAAGCAGTGGAGGGGCCAGACTGGAAGCAGCTTTGGAAAAGTCAGCAATTTCCCCAGAGAGAGTAGAGGCCAAGGTAGGACAGTGAAGGGCAGCAGCCTAAGTTCAAACCCAGCAAAGAGGTTACTGGGATCTTGGCCTGTGTGAGAGGCATTATGGTGCTCTCCAAGGCAAAGGAAAGCTGCATTCCTGGCAAGGAGGGAGGTGAATTTGCTGGACTATCAGGAGTTGGGAGCAGAAACACAGAAATGTCAGAACCAGTTCTGACCTCCCACTTCCCTGAGAAAGGTGAGCTCAGCAGAGCGTGAGTTGTTCTCTGCAGAGCAGGGTTTGGGCAGAAGGCTGGGCCTCCTCTGTGCCCCAGGGACTATTCCAACCTGTCTCCCTAACAGCCCCCCCCATTCTGCCCCAATGAGCAGGGAAACCAGAAGGCTCTAGGGTGGAAGAAGATGCTTTCCTAAGTTCAAAATATATGAGGAAAGAAAAATCCTGGCTTTAACATGTGGCAAGAGGAATCAATATGAGCTGAACTGGCAGAGAAAGAAGAAAAAATCAAGGCAGGATGGGGAGGCAGCTTGTGCCCCAACCTTCTCCACCACTGCCCTTACACTAAGGGTGATGGTTTGCAGTTCCTGGAGGCACTTCCAGTGTGTGTTCAGGGCTGTATTATCACCTCCGTGCTGGCCTGGGCAATGGAGCACCAGGAAAAGAGTCCTTATACTTCTAACACGTGGGACATCCAGCTCTTTCCTCAGCTCATCTCCATTCATAAAGGGGGTCAGTATTGTTTCTGTTACGCAAGGCGTAGGTGAAGGGACTCCTATGCAGCAGGCTGGAGAGACCCCACAGCCCTGGGGCAACCATTTCACTGCTCTGATTCACAGTATGTGCTGCCCCTGTGACTAGAAGTGTAGGTTTGCTGGAGTTAAGAGGAATGGTCAGAAACCATGTGCTGGCGTGAACAGCAGTGGCCAAGAGAAGAAAGAAAATGAGGGGGAGGCTGATGCCCTCTGGGTGTCCGGGAAAGCACGGCAAGGAGTTATGCCCTGTGGTCTCGGGGGAGTCAGGAGAAGTTTGTAAGGGGCTGCCTGTGTGGCAGAAGTCCTAACCTTAGGGTGGAGATGAGGAACGCGATAAAGCTGCTCAGGCCGACTGCCGGCCCCCGAAGGGCTTTCCCGGCCACAGGGATGTGAGACAGAACAGCAGATGTCCGGCTGAGGGGCTGGAGGAGCCGGGCGCGGTGCGGGGTCCCCGGACGGGCTGCGGGCGATGCCCCCCGGCCCGAGGGAGCAGGAGCGGAGCGGAGCCGCAGGACCGCCCGGGGATGCCCCGTCCC
>VZTG01008192.1:240015-327548 GCA_013397845.1 Melanocharis versteri | reverse complement strand
CACCACGGCACTGCCCGGCCAGCCGCGGTCACCCCCGGCCCTCCGCCTCCGCTGTGTGCTTTTTTCAAGACAAACGTTTAAGTGAAATCAGTTCAGCACGTACTTGCTGTTCAGTTTCGTTCCGTTCCGATGGAAATTTACATTGCTGCAGCGGGTCGTGTTGGTTCCCACCGGCACTTGTTGATGGTTGAGCAGCCTTGCAAAAACGGTGGATATTTGCTTTTCAGAAAGGCCTCAGCAAATCCTTTGAGTTTCTTCTTCAAAGTTAGACCACTGAGAAATAGTCTGCTTGAGCAACATTTTAGGCCTTATTAGGCTGAGGTGGTACCGTGCTGGTTTGTTTAGTTTTTTTGATTAAATACAGGGATGGTAGTATTAAAGAAGCAGTTTGCCGTGTTTTGGGACCAGGAAAAAGGAAAGGTTGCTCTCTCTGTGACAGAAGTGCAGGTACTGTTGTGAAATAATGTTTATCACAGTTATTTGCTATATTCTGTGTTCTGGCCTCCTGGTATGGACTGTGCTGAGAGTGGTGGGGACTTGTTTGGGCAGAGAACTGATGGTTAAACAGGGGAGTTTGGTATACTTGGAGTAAAAAGGTGAATTTTGACTCCTTGTAGCTTCCCCTGTGTGAAGGACTGGGTAGCTTTCGGGTCTTGTCAAGGTAATATTTATTCCCCATCTTTCAAAAACCAGAATCCCAGACCTTGTAAATTAAATGCATGGGTTAAAAACATGACCATGAGATGCCAAAACAGTTGTGATTAAATAAGAACTAGCCTTGTAGTGCAGGTAAAAGCCTCGATGTTGCCCCTTGTATTTCCACCTGACCCATTTTTCATATTTGAGTCGTTCCTCTGAATCACCTGTATCTCCAAGGCTGAGAGTTGGTTTTGAACCTTGGCATCTGTGGTGCCCTGTGAGCTGTGGTGATGTAGCATCTGCATGCTCTCTCCAGTGGAGGAAGGACGGTTGGTTCTGCTGTAGCTGGTTTAAAGCAGCTGTTTAAATATGGGTTCGGGACTGTGGGCCAGTGTGACGATGCCCAAGTGCTGGTGGTTTTTCCTAAGGTGACAGATGGGTGTTTAGGTGTCCTAGGAGGAGTTGCATGTGGCATCCTGGCTGGGTTCTGGAGCAGCAGGTTGCTGTGGCTGTGATGGTTCCTGGAAGCTGCAGGAAGCTCCGTCCCAGGAGGACCTGTGCTGCCATGCCACCTCCGTGGGCCCTGGGTGGGATGGTGGGATGGGAAGGGGCTGGATGTGGCTGCAGGTGGTGTGCAGGCTGCTGGGGCAGCTCTGGCTGCTCTCCAAGATGCACAGTGGCCTTGCCCACAACATGTGTTCCTGCTGATGCCAGGGCAAGCTGAGCTGAGCAAAGAAAACCCCGAGAAAGTGTTGTGCGTTCTGCAGTTGGGATGCTGAGCTTGTGGTGGGGCTGGGCAGGCGCTGGAGCAAGGGAGGTGCAGGAATGCATTGCTGGGTGGGGAGAAGAGTAGGTAGGACTGCATCAGTGTTGATTTAATTGGCTTAAACAGCATGACAAGGTGGAGCAGGGAAGTCATTAAGCTGGAAACAAGTAATTATTTAAAAAAAAAAAGTTCTGCTCAGTTAATTTTAGCCAGAAACACTCTGACCTGGCTTGTGCAACTGCTACTGTGAGGGGAGTGGGAGAGGGTGGAACTCCAACGCCAAGGGACTGTGACAGTGTTCCCCTGGACAGCAGTCTGTTGCTTTTGGAGACCCTGCCCAGAAGCCACGTGCTTGGGCAGGCTCGCCTGAGGTGGGAGTCCCTCGTGTGGGGTTTCTGTTCTGGTGTCAGGGCTGGCAATTTTATGAGGAGTGTTGGCTGTCTGGGCATTCATCGAGGCCTGCGGGCAGGGAAGAGTTGTGAGGATGGTGGTACAGGGGAGAAGTCTTCAGAGAAATTGAGGCCCGTCACATTGATGTTCCAGGGCAACAGCAGCAGATCCAGAAGGTCTCTGGTGGCCCCCCAGTTTTGGTTTTCATTCTGTATCCTAAACCATTTTCGATACATACAGATTGAAGTCCTCCAGGTGACAATACGGAGGTGAAGGGACACTGCCCTGTCCTTGGCTGGGCTCACTGTGGAGCCATGACCCTCAAGCCTGGTGATCAAGCTACGAGTTGCTTCATGCCTTCTCACCCTGATTGTTCTGCATGCCCCAGCTTCACGCTCATGTCCTCTCTTTGCTGTCTGGATCAGCTGCCCACACAAAAGGACCTGGAGCTTTGTTTCTTCCCGAATAGTATCCTGGCCAGTGCAGTTCTTGGTGCTATGTTCAAGGCAGATCTTGGAGACAAAGGAGATCTGGAATTCTGAGTATTAAAATAGATCCTGTTCCATAATTTTTTAAATGTCTGTTGCGTGCACACTGAAGTCTGTTGAGATGCTAGTGACTGCTGGTGTGAAGAGTTGTTGTCGTTCTTACTCATGTGTAATGTTAAAGTTCAGGAACAGTCCTGAATATTTAGTGTCCTGGATGTTTTGTGGAGGAAACAGATTCTGTGGGAAGCAGGATACCTTTGACAGTGATTTAAGAAAAAAACAGCACCCATACTGTAATTGGAGCAATTTTGTATTTCTCTCATTGCCAAAATTAGTAATAGTCATTACTGCTAACATTATTCAGAAAATGATCATTTGAAGAATGGTGGTAGGAAATCTAGAAATGCAGTTAATTCCAAGGCATAGGGAGAATTTTGATTCTAATTACAACCTGTAGAGTCACTCATCCTAACTACAGTGCCAAACAGGAACTGGAACCACTTAGAGCTGATTGTTATGGAATCAGCTCAGCTGCACTGGGCATTCAGGAAGACTGGAGGCAACTGAGACTTCTCCAAATACTCACTGCCTGGTGTGCTCTGGTGTCTTTAAAAAGCAGAGCACAGCTACTGTGTATGTCTTCTCAGAGAGTACATCATGGCTCAGATGTCTTGGGTGAGAATTCCTGACCAGTTCAACCAGAATTCAGGATTCTCAGTTCCCTTCACGTGTATGTGTGGTCTTGTTTGCTCCCTCATTGCTGTCTTTGCCCTTTTCACCCGACTCCAGCCATTTTAGCAAAAATCAGAGGAGGTCTGTCTCTGGTGAGAGAGCCCTTTGCGGGTATGGGGCAAGGAGCCAGGACAGGGAGGTTGTTAAGAGGTTTCTGAGTGCATGAGGAGATGAACTAGAGTCCCTCTCTCACCTTTGGGTGCCATTCATGACGTCAGTGGCTTGCTGAAGTGGGGTGATCAGTTCCTGTTCACAAGGAAACTCTGTCCTGTACCTTTCTCTTTCTGTCAGAAAAGAGCTGCTGGGAGGCTTTTTGAGAGGTCAGGAATTGTTCGTGTTTGGCTGGTGACAGAATTGGTGAGAACTGCGATGGACTTTGTCAGTCACTGCGGTCAGGTGAATTTGGTGTGGGTGTGTAATGTGCAGTGGGTAATCGTGGCTCCTGCACACAGCATTGGCAGGAGCCGAATACTGCATGAAAGCATGTGTGGGCATCCCTGCGATTGCAGTGATCCTCGGTATGGGAATTCAGTAAGAGTTGCCATCATTCCTGAGTGCTCCTCCGTTGCTTGCTCCCTTGGTGAGTGCATGGAATGACTGGAGCTGCTCCCTTCCCCACTGTGGAAGGTGCTCCTGGACCTAAGTCTGGCAGGAGGAGAGGAATGAGATGTTGGATCTGCTGGAACAGAGTGGGCGGTGTCAAAAGGCAGGTGGGGAGGACTTACCTCTCTGAGCGGAGAGGCATGGTGGGCAGAGAAAGTGAGTTAGCAGTGTAAACATGGCCGTTTGCTTAGGGAACCTCAGGGGATTTTGAGTAGCGGGAGTCAGTGGGGCAGGGGTGTAGGATTTGTGGAGGAGCAGCAGATCAGCAGTTGAGGTATGAAACAGTGTATGGATGAAACAGGTAAATGAAACCTGTAGATGTGAGAACAAGAAAGATAGAAAAGAGCAAGATAAGAGGGGGCTGGAGGGGAGAATCAATGCCTGTCCTCAGTAGGTAATAAAACAAATATTATCTGTCCCTGTGTATTTAATTGCCCATTCTTATGCTAATATGGGCCAAGTGAATAGGTGGGAACTGGTTGAATACAGTCAGAAGGTGCCTGCACTTCCTCTTGAGCTCGGTGGAATTATCAAACCTGTGTGTGTTAGCAGACAGCACTGATGCAGGCTGACTCTGGCAGATTGATGGGTGTATGTCTACTTGGACGTGTTTGCATTTGTTAAGGAAGATAAAAGTTGTGTGGTGAGCAAACCGGTGTATTTTCGTTCATTTGTGTCCCCAGTTTATTCCTGTATGGGCCCTTAGATGTGGATGTATGTCTTGCCCTTCTGCCTTGTACTGAGACAGCAGCATCCACTCAGGAAGGTGGGGGTTGCTATGCTGCAGCAGCAAGGGGGGGAAGACCCACCTGGTTCTGGCAGTTGAACCTTTTCATTGTGGTTCAAGAGGTATCACTTTGGGAAACCTCTTTTCAGGCTTTTTCATTGATATTCTGGTCAGGATGGATTATTATTTTTATTGTACAGTGTTGTCTGCTGGCTTTGGAGAGGTGAACAAATGTTTTGGGGATTCCTTTGTTGATCTGGTCATTTATGGTTGCTGGGCTGTAACATCTCTTCTGCAGTGAGAAACTGAGTCCCTCTGATGACACTTTTTCAAAAGAATTTGTGTCTTTAAGTCTATTTGCCTAGGAGTTATTGCATTTTTAAACTTGTTTTTGTATCAGTTTGGTTGATTTCGGGTTTTTGGTTCTCTCTGTGCAGTTCTGCTGCTGCTCTCTTGGCCAATGCCTTCAGTAATGTGAATCTTCCACCGTGTTATTCCAGGCTGCTGGTGTTCCCTGCGAAGGGCTTTTGTCTGTCTTCTGGGTACTCAGGTTTCTTTTCATGTTGTGGATTTGTTTGATTGCAGAAGGGGTGTGCGAGCAGTGGGTAAATGACAGTGCAGTGCTTGTTGAGCATGAAAAAATGTCTTCTTTTCAAAAAGGTTTGTTACTATAGCTGGATTAGTTAATGTGCAGTAGTTACTCATGGTAAATCCCTGGAGAGAGACACTTCACCTGTGTTTCTTCAGTTCAGCTCATAGATAACTTGAATACTGTGTCTCTGCTAGAGAATGGAACAGCCATTGCATGTTTGCTATCCCTCCATCTGCACGTGTTCCTCTGGTTTGGAGGATGTCTGGAACACGAATGTGTGGCTCACCCCTCACAGTCGGCACTGACTTGGGTGTTTAGGGGGCTGTCAAAATATTGAAATACTTGATTATCAAAATCAATGATAAGGAAAGTGCTCGGAGTTATCCTGAAGGTGCTGAGGGGTTAAGCCGTTGTTCATAAAGTATGAAATGCAAAGGGAGGGGGTTTCATCTTGTTCTCCTGGGAGAGGATTGCAGGAAAGATTTGTGCAGCCTTGGAACTTTGGTTTTTACTCGTGGTTCTTTTAGTGTCTGAACAAGACAAAATAATTTTTGCTGTGACTGCACCCTGTTTTCTACTCCCACCCACCTCCTTGTACTGCCACTGAGATGTTGGACAAGTTATCTCTGTTACAGGTCTCTTGCTGAGGTTTGCTAGGTGGATTTATGTAAACTGTGTACGAGATGCTTGGAAAACTGCCACTGCAGGTGACACCTCGTGTGGCAGCCTCTCGAAGGGATAGTCCTGTGCTACCAGCATTGAACTGACTGCAAGAGCTGGTATGGATGTACCTTTTACATACATGCACCTTTAACATACGCAGCCCATCTCTTTGTTCACCTTGTAGGCATTTCTCATGTTGGCACGTTTGTCCCCTTGCCTTCCCTCTTTGGAACTGTGTCTGAGTGAATTGGCCTTTTTCCCGAGACCCTTCCTGAAGCTGAAGGGAAGGATAGACTGCAGGGAGATTTACAGTAGGAGAGATTTGAGGTAGGAGAGATTCCTGTGATTTAGTATGGTAAACTCGAAGCACCCAGAGGACAGTAAGGATGTGTTTTAAACCAAAGGGTGTAAAAGAAGACTGATAAACTTTGGCAGCCAAATACATTTGGAAATAATGATAAGGGGGAAAGGGAGAGTTGAAAACTTGCTCTGCCTCAGCCTGGGCAGGGAAGCTTTGTCAGCCTGAGCATCTGCATTCAGGAGCTGGTATTCTGGGCAGGCTGTGGTGCTGACTTTGGTTCTAAACTTCTCATTCCACTTTATTTTATGTTACACTTGTCTGGTTCTTATGGGCGTCTGTAATCTTACTGGGTTTCCTTTTGTTTGAGCAGAAGCTTTAGATCTTGAAGGTCCCCATGATGTGCATTTCCTAGTCTATTAGGTGGCTGTTTCTTCAAGATTAGTCCTGCAGTTCATGCAGGTGCAACATGTCTGTGTCTCCTCATGGTTAGGTGGAGAGGTGCAAATGTGATTTTTATCAGATGTCATAGGTTTGTTTAAGCACGGTCCCCGTGAAGCTCTCAGCAGCCCTGTTGGGTGCCTGCTCCATGCCTGCACAGATCCTTTGCGGGGCATGTGAGGTATCATTGGCCTGGATTTGCATCAGGAGTATCATGTGATGCTGCAGAGCATCTTCCAGAATGTGTGACCTTGACTCCCCAGGCTGTAAACCTCAGTGGCGAGATCTCTGCTATTGCTGTTAGTGAGGAAATACAGCGTGGTGCTGCCAAGTATTGCTGCCCATTGCCCTCCTGTTTCTCCCCTCAGGTGAGCTGAGCTGCCGTGCACATGGGCAGTGTTTAGCCAGTATGGCCCATTAACTTCCGTATGAGCATCAGGGGAGGTGGGAGTATGTGTATTGCACAAATTGTGTATTTATTAGCTGCTAAATTGATTTCCTTCTCTGCAAATCAAAGCCTTGCTGTTTGCCCTTTACTGGAGGCAGGGCAAGCCCTCCAGGAAGCAGACAGCTCTGCTGGTCCTGGAGCGAACAAAGAGTCCAAGCAGCAGGAATTACTCTGTTTTGAATAATTTATCTGATCTTTCTGAGGTGCTTCAGGAGATGCCCTGTGGCGTAAGGAGGACAGCTGTGCCGAATGGGAGTTTATCCTTTATCCGTTTTTGTCTAGGCTTATTTTTCTTTCTGTGGACCAAAAGGGTTGTGTGGTTTGCTTTGGACCTAATTCTCTGGAAGTTGTTCTCAGAACTGAGTTAGCTATCACTTTGCATTTGGACCAGAAAGCAAAGTGTTTGTACTTTGAAGAGGTTTGTGGACCAAGATAAAACAGTTTCCTTTAAAAACACATGGCTGTGTTGTTTGACCTGGGAGGGGTTGTGGACTAAGATAAAAGTATTGCATTTGGAAATCTCTTCTGGGGAGCAGTGGGACCATGTCCGAGTTTTCCTGTAAAGACCAGTTCCTCTCCTGAACACTGTCAGTTCAGGACTTGGTGTCATGCCAGACTCTGGAAAACTCATCCTACCTTTGGTATCCTCTTGTTTCCTCTTGTGCCACTCAGGAGCCTGCATGGGCAGAAAGTAGGAAGGGGGAGGATGGTCAGAATGGCTTTGTGCAATGCTGATCAAGACTTAGGGCCGAGAGCTGAGGAGATGTCCTTCAAGGTCCTTTTTGCCTTGGGCTAGCTGCAACAATCAGTGTGTGGAAGGTGGGGTGTTTGCATGGCGGCTTTTAGAGCTGGTTCCTTTCGTGATTTGGGGAAGAGTTCAGCTCTCTGCTTTCTGACCTGACATAGCCCAGCTGTTGTCACTAGAAAGTGTGGCGCTGTGGTGTAAGTTAGTATGCAAGTTTACACAAAGGAGTTGTGGATGAGCTCAGACTTCTGTTGGAAGAAGAAGGGGTTGGATGCAAAGGCTTAGATGTGTGCTGCTTTAGGCAGCTGCTTGGCAGTTGAGTTCTTTCTGCACTGGAGCCACATGTTGTGGAGTCTGAACAAGCCTGCCAGCATTCTCCTGGAAATGCAAAATCTATTTTAAAATATATTTCTAATTAATTTATTTCTTTTTGAGAAGAATTGGAGTAATAGCCTGGAGCTTATCTGCCCAGCTGGTTATGCCAGTCATAGCCAGATAAGTTTCTTATGGTTTAAGTTTGCCACTGTGCATCAGTGCTAGATGTCCTTGGGGCTAAGAACAAAAATTTACTATCTGGCCTGTTTTTATTGTTTCATCCCTGCTGATGAGGACTACAGCTGAGCAAATGGGAGAAGGATCTTCTCAGCAAGTGTGGAAGTGGCAAAGATTGAGACAGGAGTGGTGGGAGCTGGTGTCCGAGGCCCATCTGTGTCAGTCTGGATGGTCGTGTGGGAAGGCTTAGCTGGCTTCCCCATCAGGGCCATGATTTGGAATCTTCTGTGACTTGAAGAAATTCCCAGTCCGATTTGTCAGTATGGCTGTATTTTTCCTGCCCTATAAAAATATGGGAAATGAAGAATGCGTGAATGCACAGTTTATTTCAGTGGAGCCCTGCAGCGTTTCTAGGTCTGGTCATTTGCTTTAATATATAAAGGTCTTAGTCAGGGCTGACTTGAATGGGAGCCTGGAACTGAACTGGCAGCAGGGACCCTGCTTCGTTGCTAAGCTGCCAAAAGTCTGAGCTTCACCCTGTCCCATACCAGGGCACTGTGCTGCTCCCACAGTACCTGGGCTGCAGTCCAGGAGCCACTTGTCCACAGTGTTGTTTCCATGTAGTAAAAAGCAGCTTTCTGGGAAGGTTTGTGTAGGGTTTCCCTCTCAGAGCTGAGTGATACTCTGACTTCGGCAGCAGAGCTCTGGCTGCCTAGTGTTCTCAGAATAATCCTGTGCTGGCATGTCCTGCCTCTTTGAGACCCAAACCAAACCAAACAGATAATGCTCTCCTGACAACCTTCTTCAACAGGTTGATGCCCATGCTGTTGAACAATGCAGAGATGGAGGATGTAATAATACTGGGGTCAACATCTTCCTGTCCCTTCAGGCATTGTGTTCAAGGGTTGTGGGTTTAGCAGCCAACACAAGTTGCTCTATGGCAGCTGAGCTGGTGAAGGGGAAGTTTGGGTCATCTTCATCCAAGCTGGCAGGAGTTGCTGCTGCTTTACTGCCCAGCAGGAGCATTGGCTCATGTGCCAGGAGAAAAGTGACTGCTCTTCCAACCTTGATGATTCAATCCCAAGTACAGCAGTTATTTTAGATGACTGTGGGTTTGGTATGATCTGGTCCATGTTAGGACTCAAAGAAATGCAAAGACCCTTGGAAGTCTCTTTGAAAAGAGAAGTAAAATAATCACATATACAACACAGTGAAAGAATTGTGTCTGCACTTCGTGGGCGCACACATTCTGCTGGGATCAGCCAGAGCCCAGCTAATGCCCTTACTCCCTGCTAAGGGAACTGGCGAGCTGGGTACCCAGGGATTCCTTTGACAAGTTTGATATTTTGTCTCCACTAGTTACCCCTTCCTATCTCATGCATATCAAACTCCTCTTTAAAAACAGTTAGGACTCTTGGCTTTCAGTAGACTATTTCAGTCATTAGCTGGTATATTCTTTCTGCTGCCAGACCTTGGTCATGGCACCTGTGTAGCTGTTGATCTGGCTTCTTCAACGTGCATGTGCTACTCCCTCTGTAATGCCTGTGTCCTGAAGGTGTTTTAAGGTGTGATGGTATTCTTGCCCTGGTTTGCCTTGGGCTAGGCAAGGAACCAGCTTCCTCTCCCCTTTCTAGCAGCATATGGGTGCTCTGTTCCCACTAATGAAATATTATTTGTGGTATCTTTGGAGTTCATGTTGTCTCTGGAGTTTGCTGATGGTCTTGTATGGAGCAGAAAACATGGGCTGCAAGGCCAGGTTGATACTTCAGCTATCCCCCTTCTCAGATGCCTCCAAGGGCAGCAGCACCAGGAGCAGACCTAAGCTGTGCTGGTGCCACGAGCAGGGAGATGACTCTTGCATCGCTGATACAAGGTCATGCAGCTCCCACCTTCTCAGCAAAAAATTGGGAGCGCTGCTGTAGTGGAGAAGTTGCAGCATCATAAACCAAGGCGTCGTGGGTCAGTTTGCTCCTGGGCGAGCGTGGGCCAGGTGGGCAGCAGCTCTGGCTCTGGCCACAGGCCGCACACGGGTGGCTGCAGAGGTGAAAAACTTCGTGGTGCTGAGACACCTTGCAGGAGTCAGGAAGGAACTCTTGGTGCTTTTATGTGGGATAGTCAGTTTGTATGCAGGGCTGGTGCATGCATTCCTTTTACTGAAGGCTCGGGGGGAGAAGGAGTTAATGGGGACAAGGGCAAGGGAAGCAGATAGCTGGATCTGAGTTGGGGCTACTGGCTGATATTTTTGCAACAGTCTTCTGTTACCCAGCGTGAGACCGCGGGGATTAGCTGGGCAGACTCTCAGGCTCCTTCCGTACTGAGGGCCCGCCTGCCCTCTGCACAGCAGTAGAGCTTTTTTCCACAGACTTTCAAAATCCAGTGCACTTGGGGAATTTTTATTGAGAGATTTTATGGTGCTTATTTCTTTAGCAGAGAAATTCTGTATTTGCCCCTAGTTATTTACCCTAGTTAAAGGGTAAACAGCAAGGTTGCTGCTTCCCGAGAGTGCAGTGGTGCTAAATTCCTCATGCACATTGCTGTAGTGCCTGCATCCCAGAGCCTGTTGGATCACACCTGCCTCTTCCAAGTGTTGGCAGGTCGGGTCCTTGCCACTGCTCAAGGAGCTGGAGCTTTGCCGTGACCTGCCCCTTACATCAAGCAATGGCTCTGTACCCAGGTCTGCAGTGTGGTTATCTGGTGTGACCTCTGTGTGATTAGGAAGAAATTGTTTGGGAAGAAATTACTCCCTGTGAGGGTGATGAGGCCCTGGCACAGGGTGCCCAGAGAAGCTGTGGCTGCCCCATCCCTGGAAGTGTCCAAGGCCAGGTTGGATGGAGCTTGGAGCAGCCTGAGATAGTGGAAGGTGTCCCTGCCCATGGCACGGGGTGGAATGAGATGGTCTTTAAAGTCTCTTTCCACCCAAACTGTTCTGGAATTCTGTGAGTCTGGCTTGGTTGCTGGTGAGGGCAGAGGGGGGTTGCAGGCAGTGCTGCTTGCCCAGGCTGCTGCTGTACAGGTGAGCTGTCATTAGCAGCACCTCTGGGGGAATACTGCAGAAAGCCATTGTACATGTCCTCCCCTGCTCTGGGCAGGTGTCTTTGATGAAAGTGGCACATGCTGTGCTTGACTAGGTCTGGTCTTATGCTGTGGTGGCAGTGCTGGAGAGCTGGGCTTCTGCGGGAAATTGCCTGGACACGAGCAGCTGGACCATCTGTTTTTAAATATTGCTTAATATGGGCAGATTTACTCCAAACCTTCAGCTTTCTGGGAACAAAACAATCTCTTCAGTCTTAAAGTTTCTTATTTCGTACAGTACCCCGGTCCACTCCTTTGCTGCCAGATGCCCGTGTTTGTCCCCTGGATCCTGATGATGGATCTGTATTCAAAGCGGTGCAGCCTGAAGTTTGATCTAAAAAATCCATTTTGTTTATGATTTTAGAGTAAATATCGGAAGAGAAAAGGAGATTCTTAATGCTGGTGCTCTCCTTTGAGTGAATGAATGAGAAATGGTTTGTCACTTGAGGCTTTCAGACAAGTTTCTGTGAAAAAGCACAAAGAGAGAAAGCTATGTCATTTTTTTAGCATTATCCTTGCTTTTTTATCAATCTTGGTACTGAGAATTTGCTTATTCTTACAACTAACCAGATATACCATTCCTACTTCTGAGAGAACCACTGTTTCTCACAGTATTGGTGCAGCAAGAACTCAATTAAGACTTCTCAAAAGGTCGCCAATTGTTGAGGTGGATTTGTGCCTTCTGCTTTGCCTATGACATGAGGGTAGCATGGTTTGTTTCAGTTTTTGTTTTTATTTTTTTTTTAATAAGTCTGAATTGTAGAAATCTTGTGTCTTTGCATTTCTTTCAATTTGCATAAAGATTTTTTTGGTTTTACTCCGTATGTAAATTTGTTGCAGCAATTCTAATATCCGAAGAGATGATTGTTAATGTTTTTTTAAACAGTTGATGTCTTTGGGTTTTATCTCAGTATATTTTGTGACTGTTTTTCAGAGACATTTCTTCTGAGATACTGTATATAGAAAATCCTTTGTTGTCCATTACTTTTCACTGACTGATGTTTTTCTGTCTTGGGAAAGCTGACAAGGGCCTATGCTTCAGTGTTCCAGCATAGAGTGAGCCTGTGTGTCAGAATTACTCCCCTAAGACAGGGCTGGAAAGCACCTATTTATTCTTTATTACCTTTTTATTAGCTCAAGATATAGAGATATTTAGGAAACTTGGTGTTTGAAGCTGGAATTTCAAACCTCTTTTGCAAGCTAGAGCTCTATGGCAGGAATTGAGGTGGATTTATAGATCTTTCTGGTGAATACCAGAAAGGACAGTGACTGAGGTGTGAGAAGAGGTGGAAGGGAAGCGTCTGCCCCAGGGAGCTGTGGCCTGGGGGTGTCGGGATGGGGAGAAGTGGCCTGTGGGCACAAGGGAGTCTCTTTCTGCTGGTGACTGTGTGATGGGGCTGTGTTAATGGCTCTGCAGGTGAGACTGGGCTAGAGATGGGAACAGCTGGCACCCCGTGGTTCATATGAACTATGGCAGCCCAAGAAGGTTGATTATTATTTATTAAAGACAATGGCTCTCTTTTGTGTCAGAATTTCTGCCAACTCAGTTGTCTGGCATGTTAAGACTGTAAGTGCTTCTGCAAGAGTTTAGTTACTTTCCCAGCAGTGCTTTTCAGCTGAAGCTGACATCTTCTGTCAGGGTTAGAAGGGTTGAAATCTGCTACCAAAGAAAAAATCTTGAATAAAATATATTCCACAGAAAAAAAAGGTAAATAAAAAGGCTTTGTCATCAGTGGGTTTTGCAATATAATGAGGTTTTTCCAGAGCTCACCAGCCGGGTCTAATTGGTAGGTAGCCCCTGCAGCAAACTGGTGATGAATGGGATCTTAGGAAGGGAATTTGTTGTTTTGCCATTTCGAGAGTTAAGGGATTCTGAGGCTGCTGCAGCTGAGGGCTGATAACCAGTGAATCCTTTCTGCCCAGCCCTGTTCTCACTGTATTGGCTACCTGGAAGTGCAGGAAGACATGGGAACTGCTTTGCTGGTGGCAGGAGACTGCGCAGTTCAGCTGCTGGTAGCGTGAGGCCAGGCTGCCGCTGAAGGGCTTCCGGAGAGCAGGTGACAAAAGTCCTTCCAGCATCACTGTGGCTTTCTGACCTCGACGGTTTTGGAGTGAAAATGTGTGCTTCCAGCTCTGGAATCTGCAGTGCACTTTGCCTTGCTAGCAGCGATGTGCTTGGTTTCTCACCTGCCATGCTGTGAACTCCCTGTGTGCCGTGGGGAGCCATGGCCTGTCCGGGGAAGGCTGTAAAATGCTTCCATTAAATTCGCTTTGCTGACTCCTATGCCTGGAGGCAGGAATGCAGCTAGGTCAGATCCAGGAGGCTGAAAGGCATTAGGAAAGAGCCTTAAACCAATGCTGTAGCACCTCTTTGCCAGAGCATCACAGTTTGCCTTAAAAATGCAGAAGATACGCTATAAAATATGGGGTTGTGCCCACAATGCTCTTGCTGCTGGGGAGTTCCTGAAGTGTTGCCTAGTGGAGATCTTCATCCCCAAGAGTTGTGATTGTCTCTTTCTCTTCTGCTGTTGTGCATCTGAGCATAGATGGTCTTGGTTTGCGCACTCGAAGTTGTTTGTTGCCTGAGTTTTATTCCAGGGCTGGTTTCACATCTCGCTCAGGGGGAAGAGTGAGTGTCTGCTCACTGGGGCTGTTGGCCTGGTTCCCTCGCTGCTTTGGAAGTCTATGTGAAACATGGTCAGTTGGCTGTTCCCTGGAGTTAGTCATTGAATCATAGGATGGTTTGGGTTGGAAGGGATCTTAAAGTCCATCTCACTCCACCCCGCACCATGTGCAGGGACACTTTCCACTATCCCAGGCTGCTCCAAGCCCCGTCCAACCTGGCCTTGGACACTGCCAGGGATGGGGCAGCCACAGCTTCTCTGGGCACCCTGTGCCAGGGCCTCCCCACCCTCATGGCAAAACGTTTCTTCCTCATGTCCAGGCTGACCCTGCACTCCGTTAGTTTAAAACCTGTGCAGGTAAAAATGAGCTTCTTGTCAGGAAGTTCAGCCTAGTGTAAGGTAATGAGAGAGCGAGCAGCTGGGAGGGGGCCTTGTCCAGCCTGATGGGTGGGACTGGGGAGAGCCTTTGATGAGCTGTGAGGGCTGGATCTGGGACGTTCTTGCGGGCAGAGCCATGGCTGGAGCAGCTGCCTGTGCTGCAGGATGGGCACTGTGTGTCAGCCCAGAGAGCCGCTGAGAGGTGCCTATGGCTCATTTCCCCTTTAGATTTTAACCAGGCAAAATAAGAAGTGAGCTATTAGGAAAGCACTCAAGAAGATTCTTTTGACAGAACAAACCTCATTTGTTCCTGGCGTAAGTGGTTTACAGCAAAGAGAGATTTTGATGTTGAGTATTTTCCATTAAAAATACTGTTAACTGCTAAATAGTGTCAGTGTGTTTGCTTTAATTACCCCCAGAGTATATTTTAACTGTAGTTTTCTCTTTAAACCACTTGTTAAAGTGCTAGGAGTGTATTTGCTGACTTTGTGCATGTTCCATGCAAATGTCACATGTATTTTGAAGAAAAAGATGACAGGAGCATGAGTGCATTTACCCATTTAACAGCTTTCTGTTTCATAGGCAATTTCTGTAGGTCATGCTTACCAGCTGTTAATGAGAATGACAGGAGCTATTGGGTGTTAATTTATTTTTTCAAGTACTCAGTCAGCGCTCAGTAATTGTTGATGATGAAACTGGTGGCACTTACAGAGAACAGGAGTGGTCTGGTCTGGACCTGGCACAGGCTGGCACATACCTGTTGTCCTCTCCCATTAAGTGATGGTTTCTGCTGTGCATCGGCTTCTTTTCCTCCAGAAGAACATTTTAAATTTGAAGCTGGGGGTTATTTTGTGCTGAGAAGGAAAAGGCAGTTGCTGTTCTCCATGCTGGAAGATCAAAGGTTTTTACTGGAGAGAGATGCTTTGCAGATCCTCTGCTTGTTGTAAATGAAAGGAATGTAACACAGGTGTCTGAATTTCTCTTGTAAGCCATTGAGAAGTGGCAGGATTTGATCCCCACTGCTCTACCGCCCTTTCATGGGAAAACAGCAGCAAGTCTCAGTTCAGGATGGCAGCTTTGCCTTAGTGAATAATTGGGCAAAACGGTGCTGTCAGGTGAGACACAAGGTGTGTTGATGTTCTGCTAACCTAGATTTGGGAGACTCTGACAGTGAGCAGTCAGTGTATTAATAAATGGTGAAATGAGGGGGGAAATATGCAATGGAAATGACTTTCTGCTGGCCTAAAGAGAGCAGCTTTTAGCTTGCAGCTTCTGCTGTGCACTGGGATGCAGCTCTGTGGAGCAGCAGGATGCAGCGCTAAACTTCCCATGGCTGAGGTCCCTGTCCCTTGGCATTCCTTGCCCAGGCAACAGCCCAAGCCATTCTCCATTTTCGTGTGTTGGGCTCTTGCCTGTGCACAGCTCTGCCTTGTCTGTGGGAAGGGCTGTTCCCAGGGGTAGTTCCTTCCCATTTATGTTTTGCTGACAAGTCCGTATAAAGAAAATGAAAGAGTCAGGGACTCTGCTCTTTTTTTCTGTTTCTGTCAGGGTTGCAAACCTCAAAACTGTTTGAAATGTATTTCCCAGACTTTGATGTGAAGATCCCTTCCCAGTGTAATTTCATTTCTTCTCCTAAGAAGTTGTGTATTGTTAAAGGAGCACCAAGAACATGTGAACAAGTGCATTTTCATAGGCTGGCTGTTACAGTGCTTTGGCTACTTCTTAAAAAAAATTCTGTGCATGTGTGTGGTGACACTTCATGGAGTGACAGCCATTGTGTTTCCATGATAGCAGGCACAAGGGTGGTCGAAGCAGTGGTCTGGGTTAAAACTAACCAGGGGAAGAAGGGAGGGTTGAGCACCTGGGTGAAAAGACAGGGCTGCTGTTTGTGGGGTACCCCTGCTGGAAATCCTGCTGTGCTGGTTCTCTATGGTGGCAGGTCTCACTTCAGTGTGACATTTGAGCAAAACCCCAGTCCTGTGGTCAGGGCCTGTAAATAGTGCTGCAAGATAAATACAAAGTATTAAAAAGCACTTTTTTTTTTAGTTATAAAAACTGTAGCAATAAAAAGGCAACAGGAGTTCCTGTGCTGTGAAAATAAAGGGTTTGTATGTCCCTTTGGAGGGGCAGAACGCTTTGAGCTGGGCGGTGGAAGGAGACCAGAGCTCTCCACTGAAGTTTCACCTCCTGACTGTGATCCATGTGCTGGAGCCAAGCTCTGCAGAGGCTCGGGTTTGTCCTGGCTGGGAACACTGGGGTTTTACTCATCTGGAACCACACAGAAAAGGAAAACCACAAAACCCTCAGCTTCCTTCTCTGCAGGTAACGTGATTGCAGCTCCTCGTTTCTCTTCTTTCACTTTCTGCAGTGTTTGCTTGCATTAGGAATGGCTGTATTAAGGTCTTTATTTAAAATTTTATTTCTCTTTTTAGATCTGTTTTCTCTTCTCTGACAGGATGCAAGGTCTTTGTTTAGAGTTGCCTCAGCTGATGTACCAAAGCCAGTCTGTTGTTCATTGCTGCAGAAGTGTCTTGCTACAGGTCCATTGGCTGTTGGTTTGGAGTCAGAGTTGTGTCCATCTGTGCAATTCTTCCTTCAGGAAGAAGTTTAATTGTTGTAACACTTCAATCAGTATTATCTTTGCTAAGAAGAAAGTGAAGATTTCTGCCACATAAGTAAATATCCACAGTGCTGTTGAGAGCAGCCAGCTGTTGGCTGTTGGAGGCAGCTCCAGCAATCTGCCAAGCTCCTGAAGGCAGCAGCCCTGTGCCCAAATCCCTGCTTGGGTCCAGCCTTCAGCAGAGCAGTGCAAGGGGTTTGGTACCTGCTGCCTTCACTCCTTCCAGCACAGCAGCATTCCTGGCATTCTGAGTGTTTTGTCACTTGAATGACAATGTTGGGCAAGAGTGCCATCACCGTGTCTTTCTGAAGAGGGTTTAATGCTGCCAAGATGTTAAAGCTGCAAATTCTGTTGGAAACATCAGTCATTAGACAACGCGTGACATGTCTCGGCAGTGGGAATCAGGGGCTTCTTCCTGTGCTCGTCCTGCTACAGAGTATTGCTAATTCATACTGAATGCTTCACAAGACAGTACAAAGCTGGAATTTTTATGGGTGCACAAGATTTTTTTTTTTTTTGGTAAGAAAAACATCAGCCCAAAAGCTGGTGTTCACAGAGCCATGGTGTGATGTTTAACAAAGCCTCTCAGTGTTCATCGAGTTATTTTGGTGTTGAGAAATAACTGATCTTTGGGTGTTTCTGCTGGATTTCAGCGTGAGGAAAGGTTTGAACAAAGTAATGGAAGTGAACCAAAGTTCATTTAAGTNTTGCTATGTGAATTTTCCTTCGTTTTTCCCTCTCCAATTCTTTGGAAAGCAGAGTAATTCAAGTGCTGGGAGATGAGCTGTGACAGGGCAGCAGGGCACTCCTGGCCATAGTGGAGGTGTGCTGGGCAAACCCTGGTGCTGGGTTTTGTACATCCCTTGTGGCATTGAGGATCTGCTGTCCTGCAGATAGGGAGTGGATCCAGAGGGAACAATCAGACCTGTTGTGTGGCCATGGGAACATCTGTGCTGCTGCTGCTGTGCTGGACAGAGTGATAGAAATTTGACCAACTCAGGCTGTGTTTCAAATGCAAGCGTCAGGGCAAGTCCTGTGTGACAGGGGGAGAGGGTGGGTGGTGACAGGGCACCGGGCATAGGTGACAGGTTGTGTCTCTTCTGACAGCCTCCACACAGCTGAGCTGCTGTGTTGGGTTTGTGTTGTTCGACCTGACTTTGAGTTTGAGGGCTTCAATCAAGTGTTGGGTTGAGTTGTGTGAGCTCTTTCCAGCCCGGCGTGATGGGGTCTGGTGCTCACAAGGCGACGAGAGGATGGGATATGACTGGGGAAGTGAAACCCAGCAGCAGTCATTAAATACAGAAATACCATGGCTGATTGAGGAGGGCCTTGAGCTGGAAGTGGTTGGAGGATGAAAGAATATCCAAAAGAAGGATGTTGTGGCTTTGGTTATCACTCTTTTCATTGGCATCTCAGTGCTGTGGTGGAGGGCAAGATGCTGTGCTCGATGGACCACTGCAGCTGTTCTTATGCTCTTTGTTTTTGGATCTAGCCATTACCTCTGGAATTAGAACATCTTTTTTTGAAATCCACATTGGAAAAATACAAAAATAGATCAGATAGATCTGTCTATAGATCCCACTTCTAAAGCTTGGCACAAAATTGCCTTGGATTTAGTGTCTAAAAGTTCTCCAACCAAGTGCTTTCAATGACGACTAAAAGCTTTATATGCTCTGTGGGCTTGCGATTTGATTTCTTGCTTAAACAACTCTACACACCTCCGTTATAATTCAGCAGAACAAAGCAAAAATGCCCATTGGGACCATATGTTCCTAAGTGTTCTTAAGATCCAGATCAAAATCTTTCCCAGGGTAATGGTGCAGAAAGGACCTTGCAGCTGAGACCTGGTTTTCAGAAGGGCTCAGTTCCTCTGTAAGTCTGTGAAGATACTGATCAGATATCTGGGAGAACAGCACACGTGGGCACTCACAAGCAAGAGACCAGTTCATGTGAAGCAGATCCAAACTTGAAAAATTGGCTCAGTGTATTTTTAGCTATGCATAGATGTCAGGCTGGTAGTATTTGGAAAAAAACCCTATATATTACGAAGTTTTGGATCCAGACATGAAGTTCTGCTGTGCTTGCATTGTGCTAAGGATTATTTCTTGTGGAAATAGTGGTCAAGTGGAAAGGCAGCCCAGTGCTGGGGTCAGAGCATTATCCCTCCTCAGGAGAGTCTGGAGCCTGTTAAAAGCCCAGTTCAGTATGAGTATCCTCACTGTGGTACAAGTTGTTTCCAACGTTTTATCTGTGCATGTTAGTGCAGCTTGAACATTTTCACACACACGCTTTCTGTGCTTATTCTTTCTAGTTATTTAACTAGTCGGTGACAGGCAACATGTAACTATTCTTATTCCCCTGCCTCTGGAGGATTTCTTATTCTGTGATTCCTTAATTGTAGGATTCAGTCCGTTGGCTTGGTCCAAAGTGTTTATCAGAGCAAGTGGGATGCAGGCTGTGATTGATGTTGCCACTTTGCTGGCCTAAGGTATCTAGAGGGGTGATGGAAACATGCTTGTTGCTTTATCCAAAGAAACTAAATCCTTTCCATTGACCTTAAGCAAAGGCCTCAAGGGCAGATTTTTTTCCCTTGCTTTTAGTCTGAGTACAAGCTCCTGAAATTAAAAAGAAAAGAAATAAAATCAACCAAACCCCCTCCCCAGTCTTCCTTCCAGTGGTATATTTTAAAATTGTTGCTGTGCTGTTTCGTATTGAAAAAGTACCTGGCATGGCCCTTTGCATAATTTATTATTGTTGTTCACCAGGAGAAGCTCCAGGTGCTGCACAATAAATTTCCCAGGGCAGTGTCACCCTTTGTTTCTGACAGCTGCTCTGTGACAGGCTCCGCAGGGTTATGCCGTGGCTGCGTCAGGCACAGGTTGCAGGAATATTTTGGGTGAAGCAAAGTGCTGCTGTGAGAGCAGACACAGATTCCTGGTTGGGCAGCACCCTCCATGTGGACAGCCAGGCCCTCCAGGTTCTCTCCAGCAGTGTTTCACCAGGCTTGGCACTGGTCTGTGCCTGTGAGACATGTGCTGAATGCTGCTTTCCAGCTAGAAATTGCCTGAACCCCAGTTTGGGGTGGAAGCTGCTGTCTGACCTGAGTGCTGCACTCTCCTCTGGGCAGGGAGCTTTAACCCTCTTCACACAGATGGTGTTTCCATGCAGCGTAGCATCAAGGATAATATTAAAGGTTAACAGTGGATTTGGAGAGTCCAGAGACTTCATTCTCAGGTTTTGCTTCTGGGAGTTTCCAGTCTGAGGGAACTAATCTTAATCCGATTGCAATTTCTTGCCCTCTAAGCTTAACCTACTTTACCAGGCGTCGTGGTGGAGGTATTTATAGGTGCTGGAAGTGCAGTTGGATGTAGCCCGTATCCTGCATTGCCAGTCATGGAGGTGGGTGTCTGCTGGTGCAGCTGTGAGCCGCCTCCCAGCCCCAAATCATGCAGATGTCTCACTAAAATATTGTCTAGTACAATTGTTTTGCCGTGGAGTGTTTTCATGAAGGCAATGGCCAGTAATCCTTCCAGAGTCCTGGCTGCTCTAGGCTTGGGTGTTTGTGCTCCCTAGTTAGAAGCACACTTGGGGCTGAGGGTGAATTATGGATAAATCCTCTTTCTAATGAGGTGACTTCTAAAAATGAGCATACTTCGCTTACTCCTGCAGTGCAAAATCATCATTTCAGATTTGAATGCTGACTCTCGGATCATATGAAATTGAAGGTTTCACTGAAGGACTGCAAACATCAGTAACAGACAGACACACTGAAAATATTTGTACCCTTTAATGTGAATTTCTGTAGTTGCAGCTCTTAAAACTAAAAAGTCAAACCCCAGGCCTCTTGTTTCATCCTGACTCCTCAAATAGAACTGCACGAAATGCTGAAGTTCTTCTGGTTTTTCAAAATTTCAGTAGTTTTTTCTTGAAAAATAGTTTATCTTGAGGGTAAGACTGGAAATGTATTTTAGTCTCAAAACACCTACTTTGGTGATGGTGTTGGAGTAGATCCATAAGCAAGACTGGAAAGGAAGGAGATATAACTGCAAGATGGTAGATTGGAAGGGTCTGTGGGCAGGCAGAGCTGTGCTAGCAGCAGCAGGAATAACCAGCTGGAAATCCTGGGAGTGTTCAGGATGTCAGCAGCTGCGGGGCTACAGCTCGGAATGCAGGTAAATGTTCTTTGCTGTCTCTACATCAAAGCAGGTGTTTTGTTAGCAGACAAGATACAGCAGTTTGGTTATTTAAAGCTGTTGGAAGAGCAGAGATCTGTGTCATGTTTTTTTTTCCATCTCACATTAGAGTTTGCACTAGCTTTGCTTGGAATTACCTTGGAAGAAATCAGAACTGTTAGTTTTCTATTAAGAAAATGACCTCAAACATTCAGCTTTGTTTCCAAATGGAAGTAAATAATCCATTCTTCCCCATTTCCTCTGTCTTTTTTTTGATATGTTTTAATTTTACAAGGGTACAGATCCATTGGCTGTCCTTCCTGTTGTTTGCTGTCACAGCTTGTGTTCCCCTGGTTGTATCTCTTTTTTCCTTTGTTATACTACTGTAAGGAAAGAGAGTGCAGATTTGATTCCTGGTGTATCGTCACTCCACAAACAGAGAGTGACTTCAGCATCTGACCAGAGAGAATGTTTACCTGTGCACTGTGACTCACTTGAACATTGTGACCTGTGCTCAGGCTGTGGCAGCAAGAGGTTGATCCTGTAGAGTTGAACCGAGTGGAAAACATTTTGACAGGGATCAGTTTGTACCCTTGCAAGATATAAACCTTGGAAAAATCCATTAAACTACAGCTGTTTTGAAAATCTTACTGCTTGAAAAGGGAGCATTTTGTTCTGTGTGTAACCTGAACATGGTCAACCGTGCTGTTGAGGTGTAGCATGCAGGAATGGTGGTGAGGAAATTCTAGGAAGAAGTTAGAATTACTTTCTCCAACAGGAGGTGACTCAGAGGCTTGAAGAAATGGCCAAGGGTATCCTGGACCAGCCACAGTGTGTCCAGCAAGACCAGGAGAGTGACAATCCCTCTGTGCTGGGCCCTGCTGAGGCACCTTGAATCCTTCATGACAAGACAGACATTGAGGGGCTGGAGCATGCCCAGGGAGGGGAACAGAACTGGGGAAGGGCCTGGAGCCCCAGGAGCCGCTGAGGGAGCTGGGAAAGGGGCTCAGCCTGGAGAAAAGGAGGCTCAGGGGGGACCTTGTGGCTCTGCACAACTCCCTGACAGGAGGGGACAGCTGGAGGAGCCAGGCTCTGCTCCCAGGGAACAGGGACAGGATGAGAGGGAATGGCCTCAGGCTGTACCAGGGGAGGTTTAGATTAGATATTAGGGAAAATTTCTTCAGCTCTCAAGCATTGGAAGAGGCTGCCCAGGGAGGTGGTGGAGTCCCATCCCTGAAAGTGTGAAAACGTGGGGATGTGGTGCTGGAGGCCATGGTTTAGTGGTGGGCAAGGTGGTGGTGCTGGGGTGCTGGTTGGACTTGGTGATCTTAGAGGTCTTTCCGGCCGTAATGATTTTGTGATTCTGTAAATCATAGATGTCCTAGGTGAAGTAAAAATAGTAGTATACAATCTAACTCTGGAGGAATACTTGTAGCATGCATGTGACGTGCTAGACGGCTGTTTCTTGTTGTGTGAAGGCTGGTTGGCTGTGGTGGTGGCAAAGGGGCCTCACAGTGATGAGAACTTTACTGCAGAGCCAAGTGCTTGGATTAATTCTGCTGATGGATAGCAGCACATAAATAATTCTGTCCTTGGCCTAGCACCCATTCAGCGGTGCAACAAGGAACAAGTGCTTCTGTGAGCTTGAGTTTTTCTGGGGCTGTTGTGTAGGTGCTTTTCCCAGTGTCCATTTTGGCTGTGGTCTATGGAATGCCAAGGGCTGTGCGTTTTGGGGGCACAAGGCATAACTCCTGGACCTCAGTTCCATGCACAGGCCTGGTGGCAGAATGATGACATGCTTTTAAAAATGGTTTTGAGGACACCACCACCACTACCACTTTAAGGCTGGGATGATTTGCAATAGAGATTGCTTTCCTAATGGTTAGATTCACTTATTTAGAACCAGAAAGCTATTTTTGGCTGTCTTTTTTCATCTTGGAGAGCAGCCTAACTTAAGATACAATCCTGTTTAGATTCCCTCAAAACATAAGGTAGTACTTGCCACTTCTGGTCAGCCAAAGTCCAGGCCATACTGCTTTCAGGACTGGTATAACTTGGTATAACCATTAACATGCAGCTGAGCAAACCCAGTAGTCACAGTTGGGAAGACCATGAGTCAAGAAATTTCATAGTTTTGAGTCTGGTGTTAAGGATTACCCTAATTTGTGAAAAAGCGATCTGTTTCAAAGTTAGTTTTGGTTTCTTCCAAATCATTCTCTCTCCCATAATCTTTACTGTAAAAGTTCTCAGAGAAGTAGATGTTACAATGGTTGATGATTAGAATTATGTGTTAAGTTAGCAGAACCTTTAAAAGACAATTTATGTAAGGTGGATATTTCTGCAGCACATTTTCAGACAGTTTTGGTCACACAGCCTTGGTGGTGATGGGCCTTAGTGAATTCCAGAAGCACCATAACCCCCATGCCTCTTTGTTGTAGTGAGACAGGGTGATCTGTAATGAACCTGTGCATAGCAAAATCACAGCAAAACTCCGGCATTCCAAAGAGGCTCTTTTGCCTCCAGTTAGAATGAGGTGTCTGCAAAGAATAGAGACATGGAGTCAAAAGTCTTTTTTAGGATGAAACTCAAGGTTTGGGGTCCACAGCTGAAGCTGTGAAAGGCTGATGGGGAACACAGTTTGCTTCGGCTCTCGTCTGACTTCTGCTTCATTTGAGTCTGTTGTTTCACTTACAGTACATTTCCATGTGATCTGTGCTGGATGGAAATTCCTGGCATTTCTCAGGATGTTCGTTTTTCCCGGTCACATTCCTTGTTCATCAGCTGAGCAGAAACAAACCACCCTGTTTGCTTCCCAGGGGCAGGTTATGCTTCTGTATTTGTTGGATTTGTGGAAAATCCAGCTCCAGATGGTGGATTGACATAATTGCAACTATCCTTAGAAACCTACTGAGGTAGAAATCAATAGACCAATATTTAACTGTGTTAAAAAATGTTCTGTCCCTTTGTAAAAACAGGAGGAATCTTGGTGTGTAAAGTTTACAAATAGTAAGAATGGGAGCAGCCTGAGAGGGGATTTTCTAATGAGGGTTTGTAGTTAATTGTGTCAATTTTAGTGTTGGGCCACTTCAAGTCCCATGTTCTCCTGAGCTGTATAAACATTGCTGTGAGAAAGGGAAAATCTTACAACACAGTATTATTGCCCTTCACTGAGGGCGTGTGAATGAAACAGACTCAAAGGATAATAGAAGAAATCCCTGGACCCCATCTGAGGGTAGATTTGTGCTGCCATGACAGGACCAGTGAGCAGGGGGCTGTGTGGCCGTTCTGCACGGGTTCCTGCCCAGCACCACCCCTGTGCCTGTGCACACCTGGGGAGATGAGAACAGGGGGAGGTTTCAGGGATAGGCATCGCATCCTCCAGACCCTTGGCAGTCATGAACTCTGTGTGGTTTTGCTCTGTGTGAGGGGGGAAATGCCCTCAGGGAAGCAGTCAGAAGAGGTATGGGAGGTTGGTTAGGCAATGGCGTGATGTTGTGACAGGTTGTGCCCTCACAGAAGATCCTCTGGTGCTGCAGACCTGCCCTCAGCTCTATGCTCTGCTCAAGGGACAGACATGGGGTACAGAGTGCTCTGCGTCTGTGCGGGCTGACAGTGTCCTTGGTATCAGCTTGAAATGGATTGTTACAGCGGGAGTGGTGAGGCACTGGCACAGGCTGCCCAGAGAAGCTGTGGTTGCCTCCTCATTCAGAGTTAGGTTGGATGGGGCTTTGATCCACCTGACATAGTGGAAGGTGTCCCTGCCCCTGGCAGGGGTTGAAATTAGTTAATCTTTAAGGACTTTTCCAACCCAAAGACATCACCCAGGCAGTGGGAAGCTGAGGGAGGATTCAGTTGCGGGCTCCTGGGAAGGTGGGGGGGAAGAGGCTTCGTTTCAGGTGTTTTGGTGTGGAGGAGTGCAGGTTTCCTGTGGGCAGATGGGAACAAGACAGGGTCTTCTGTACCCCAGCGGGAGTGCTGGGAAGGGACAGCTGCCTTTGTAGTCCCAATCCTGCTGTTGCTTGAGCAGGTCATCTCAATTTAAGTGGAAAATACAGAGCCAGCGGCTGGCGCAGTGACAAGGACCCCTCCCACACTACTATTTATTTATTTTGTGTTTCCCACTGGTTCCTCAGTTGGCTGCAGAGCTTTCCCTCTCCTGGTCACGCCTCAGACGCTCTCTGCTTGGCAGCCCACTTGGCAGAAGGAGCGCACAGATATCCATCCTCCCTCAAGCCTGGTTATCTCCATTTGCTGCTAGCCTGAGGAGGGTCAGGAACCCCAACAACTGTGCATGGAGTGTCACATAAAAGACATCCCAAGGTGCCCTTTCCTCTTCAGTGCCATCCCCCAGGTCTGGTGGCATGCCCAGGCTGTGCGTGGCAGGCCAGGCCTCTGAGCTGCCATGGGTGTGCGTGGAGGATGCTCAGCCCTGGGGCTGGAGGTCCTGTGGCTGCTGGAGCACTGGCAAGTGATCCAGGTGCTCCAGCTGTCACAGGAGGTGCTGTGGATGCCTTGCTTTGGCAACTGCTTTGGAATGAGCTGGGGAAGACCTTGGTATGAGAGCTGACTCTGTGTCTCCATCCCCGTGTCCTAACACAAGCTGTGATTTGCTAATGTTGTAAAATGTAAAATCCTTTTCTTACAATATGTCATTTTTTTCTGTTTATTTCCAGATGCTCTCAATATTTTGTGCTGACAAAAAGTTTACTTTATGTTCGTTGTCTCCCAGGTAAACGCAAAGCGCTGAAGTTAAATTTTGCAAATCCACCTTTCAAGTCCACAGCAAGATTTACTCTAAATACTTCTGGAGTTCCTTTCCAAAATCCACACATGTGAGTATAAAGCCAACGGCACAACTAGTGGAACAACTTTGAAATTATTTAGCCAACACTCAGTGTTAGTTATTTGCAGTTTGATTAGTCCAGTTATTTGTAAGTTGTTTAAATCCGTTTGAGTCACTGTAAAAGATTTTTTTTCCAGAATTAAAAAAAGAGGTTAAATTGGGATCTTCTTGGTTTACAGTGGAGCTAGTGCCTTCCAGAATTGATTGAATTGAGTATTGTAGCTCATGCTAGATACACCTATAATTAATGTCCAGACTGATTCACTGTTGTTTTCCTATCTCTTTATTCAGCTTATTACTTTTTGTTAGAATTTCTTGTTTCTGTGTTACTTGTGAAAGCCATAACTGTGATAGAATTGTTTTCAGCACTAAAACAGACAAAGGTTGAGGATTATCATTTTTGCAACAGGGAGATGTTAGGGGGAGTTATGCAGAGATTAGGTCTCAGTGAGTTTTCTAGCTAGCTTAGCCCCAGGATATCCCTGTCCAAAGTCTGAGAGCAAGTGTGGCACAGAGCTGTTCCTGACTCTAGTAAATACCAGGGTACATCAGCACCAAAAAGATCAGCTTTGTATCCTCAGATCCACCAATCTAGCTGGACAGTGCTGCTCTGCAGCCGGTCCCTGTGGCAGATGCAGGAAGCACACAAAAGATGTCCCACACTTTTCTTCTCTAAGGTCTCAGGAGTTTTGTCAGTGTCAAGTCTCAGAAATTGCACCTGCAGCCTCCCTGCTGCCTGGGCTCTCTGGAGTGTCCCTGTCATAGGCTGCTCCTGCTTGGCTCTGCATGTCACTGCCTCTCCTGGAGCTCAGTGCCTTCTGCTTCCCCAGGACATACCTGCTGGGCTCTGCTCCTAGGAGCTTCTTTATGCTCGGGATTTTCAAACAAGCCTTTATCAAGTTAGGAACATGTTTCTAATGAGTTATTGATGGTAATTATAATATAGAGAAATTTTATAGAGTACTTTAGATGATTCTTAAAATCTTGAGTGACCTTTCCAGCAAGTCCTCCTCTTTCCTTCCCTCTCCTCTCTGAAACAGAGTATTCTTGTTGGTTATAGAGCTCGTATTTAGACATTCACTTCTTGTGTTTCATCACATCATCAAACCCTTGTAAAGATTTTCTGCAGAACCCCTTCTGGGGCTCATTCCTCCCTCTGACCTTGTTAGTCCATTAAATAAAGGACTTAGTCTCAGCTAGTGAGTCCCCACCATCAGCTCTCTGTAGGGATTTGACTTTCCTGTGTTTATCTGTGTGGATTTCTGTCTCGGATTCTCTGGAAGTCACAGTGGCTCCTGTCTAGCACAGAAGAGCTTTCGTTGTTAGTTGATGACATCTTAAGTTTTATGTTTGTGTGAGTGATTGTCAACACTGTCCAGGACAGGTGCTGCTCTTTCTCTGTGGGAGTTGAGGCTGTTGGCAGGGATTGGATCCTGGGCTGGTTAATGGTGTTACTAGGTCTGAGGGCTTGCAAGTGTTTTGGGTTGGATGTGATAGCTGTTCAAGTGCCAGAATTGATGGTGATGTGTCTGTGCTAAAGCTTTCTTGGGAGGCTGCAAGCTGTAATGACCATTTCTATTTGAAAGAGGTGGATGCTGTTAGCTTGGTTGCTTTCTCCATGGTGAGGCTGGCTGAGCTTGGATGCAGCAAATTGTCCTCGTGTCCTTTATGTGTCCGTAGCAGATGCTGTTCCTCAAAAGCGGTGTTGACATCTTCTGATTGCACGCTTCTGTCAAGTGTTTGTCTCACAGCTGATGTGTCACCGTCTCCTGCCTTCTTCCCGGAGATGCTGGAATGACTTTTTCCTCAGTAGCCTAGAAACCTTTTCTAGACTTCGGATTTGAACTGGATATTTCAGACCTGCTCGCCCAGACGCGTTCCTGATGCAGAGTGTGTTTCTGTTCGTCAAGCCACTTCTTCTCTGCCTGGTGGAGCCGAACAGCCTGGGTGTCCTTCTGAAATGAGCACTGGCTCCACACTGCTGGGGATTGTCCTGGACAGGCCCTGTTGGTCCAGATGGGTGGATCTGAAGATACAGAGAGGTTAATTTCTCACATGAAATTTGGGGTTCTGTGGTTTGGATCCACTGATCCAGGGGTGTCCTGTTGCTTCTGCCTTCAGGAGGGCAGAGGGTGCTGCCATCAGATGTGTCTTGCCTGTGCTTAGCTCCGGTTTGGGCATGAGAGGAGGCAGCCAGGGGTGATGTGCAGCTGCCAGGAGATGGGAATTGCCTATTAGCTGTATTTTACTTGATTAGCAGGTTTTGATTGGGAAACTGCTGAGGCTGGATTGGTGGATGTTCACGTAAGAGTGTGGTTTCTTACTGCATAGACAGAAAGTAAAGGAGCAAATGGGGCTCCTCATGCTGGTGTGTGTGTCAGGAGGGAGGAAACATCTGTGAAAACTGCACCATGGAGCAGAAACATGGCTGTTGAGCAGGGGAAGCGTGTCATGCCACAGGTGGCGTTCCAGGTTTTAGGCTATTGGATGTAACTGCTCCTTCTCACTGCCAAGGCTCCGTGCCTGGATAAAATGGGTACAGAACCCACATTTACCAAGGTGCAAGTTCTTCTTTCTTTTGAGGGTTTGTGTCTTGGTCTGAGAGATCTTCAGGGGTGTTGGAAAAGAAGTTGGGGAGTGTGGAGGAAACAGTTTTGGGAACTGCTGTAAACCAGGGGTGAAGTTCAACTCCAGTGAGCAGGGGTGATGCACACACAGGCTGGACAGGTCTAGTTGTGGTTTGCACAGGGAGGTTTCCCAGCTGATCTTTGTGTGATTTCTGACTCCATCCATTCATGCTAGTTCCTTGGTTTTCATGGCATGTTATCTGGAGGAACAATTTCAAAGCCATGGAACCTCAGTTACAAAATGTGTCATTCTTAGGACTCTGCCCAGTGCTTCCCAGTTGCCTTGCCTCCTGTGGTGCAGAGACCCTCTGTTCCCTCTGTACTTCTGCCTGGAGGCAGTTTCCAGAGCTTCACTACTGTTGTGGGTAGAGGCTTTTTGCTAATACATAGGCTGTGTCCTGGAACACTGTGTCAAGGAGAAGACAGTATAGATTCAACACTACTGGATATAGGAAGTTGATAGATGGGTTCTCAAATCTTCTGCCTGCCCCTCTTTTGTCATTTCTTTCCCATTTGCAGAGGTTTTGGGCCATGTGTTTTGATTTGGGCCCAGGCTGGGGCTTTATCCCTCCAGGCTGTGCAAGTGTGCTGCCATGGGTGCACAGGGAGCACAGGAGGTGGGAGCCAGGGCAGGACACAGAGCCACACTGAGGAATGGCACATCACGTGCAGGAACAGGAGGAGTTGGTGAGTGGTTGGGACCTTTGAGCTTTGCTGTGCCATCTCCATCAAGGCATTGGATCTGAGAGCTGCTGAGGGCCGAGTGGCAGTGGATGGTATGGCCTTGCTGCTCCTGTCCCATCCCTGTCCAGCCCATGTCACCCTGAGCCCCTGCACCAGGATGTGTTCCTCCTGCACCTTTACAAGTACATCCACCACCAGCTGTGTTGGGATGTCTTGGAGGAGGTCACCTTTGTCACAGATATTCAGGAAGCTAAGCAAGGAGGAGATGGGCAGAGACTACAGCTGCTCAGACTGGAGCCAGAGACAGAACCCCTTACATCTCCAGTGCTGCCTGGGATTTGCCCTAAACGTTTTCTGAATTAGAACACTTGTTATAATCAGGGGGCTTTGAAGTGACCTTGAAATAGGAGACCTACTCAGTGTGTCTTTGAATTATATGAGAAACTGGAGGTACGTTTCTAGTTCTAGAATTTGGGCTGTTGTTCCCTGAAATCTCCCCTCCTGGAGATGCTGAGGGCTGAGACATCCCTTGTTCCAACTAAAAGGCACTGTGAATGGCTTTCCTGTGCAGATCCTGTGGGGCAGGCGGGCAGAGCCCTGGGATGGTGTGTTGAGCAGCAGGAAGCGAGGCAGGGGTTTGGAAGGAAGGTCCATTCTGGCTCTGTGACTGCATGTGATGGAGGAGGTGTGTCTTGTTTGGTTCAGCTGGAACTGCTGCCACCAAATCTTCTCGAGAAGCGCAAAGAGATTTTTGTCTAGGCATGACATGTATCCTGCCTGTCTGTAGGGCATCCAGCACAGTTGTAAACATAATTTTACATACGACCTGTACAGGGTAAGGTATAATAGAGCCTGAATAGAGAGAGAGTAGTTGGGGAATATAATTCATACTTGAAAGGATGCAGTCTAGAGAAGATGTAAGCATTTTACTGGTGGCTGATGCCTGGTCAGAGTCAGTGAGGCTGTGTGATTACCTTGCTGTGCAGGCTGGGGAGCAGTTGAGGCTGTGGAGACCTGCCAGGTTAGCTCATAGCTCTTGTGAGTTCAGGCTGAATTTGTCACTTAGACCAGATTAACAGCTGCTAACTTTGTTTTCCCTGCAGCAGACGTTTCAGAGGCTGGAGGACACAAGCCAGGGTTAGGGTGAGCTCTTCAAATTCCAACCCATTATACCAACTGGAAAGCCTCCCACCTTTTACCTCATCTGTCCTGTGTCCAAGTAGGATTTAGGTCACAAACAAAATTAGATTACTCCGTTATCTATGTGGAAGCTTTACAGAGCTGCTTGCAGCTGGTTGCCTTTGCTGAAAGGAGATTCAGATCACATTAACAGGAGTGATGTGGTGAGGTGTGACTGTGGCTATGCATGGCAGGTTTTCTGGCTGGGCTGTGCTGCCCATTGCTCTTGAAACCAAGATGGAAACCTGGCTGTAGATGAGATTTTTGGTTTTCTGGAAAGTCTTGTATTCTCGTGCAGTGGTGCCTGGATGTTGACTTAGAGGATTGAGATCCACCTGCTAGGAAATGTGCAAGCAGAGAGAATGTTGTTTGGCATCTGATTCTCGGCACATTGCTTGTTGAGTGTTCTCTCTGCTGGCTGGGAAGTCTCTTGACTCTCAGAGGTGCCACCTTTTGGGAACCTGTTTATCAGAGCATTTTCAGTTTCACCTGGAAAGGTGACGAAATGAACTGACCTCTCTTAATGTTCAAACTTGATGTCTGAAGTGTCTGGTGTCCAGTTGAACTCCTCAGTCTCCCTATAGCGTGTGTGTCTTCATGGATTTATTGGGACTTCCAGAGCTGCCCTGCATGGACCTTCTCCTTGTGACACCTGGGAGAGTGACACGCTCTCCAGGGAGCTGCCCCAAGAGTGTGTTGGATGTTCTAGTGAACTGTCAGGGCTGGATTCTTCAAAAGCCAGTGGAGGTCCAGTTGCACATCAGACAGTGCTGCTTCCTTTTTTTCTGTATAGTTGAGGGACTGTTATTCCTAGAAGGGTTTTTTTTCTGGCTGCTCCAAAGCCTCTCTGAGGTGTCTGTTGCTCTTTTAATATCCTCTTGGGCTTTCCCATACCCTTCTGGCATGTGGGGTCAGGCTCTGTACCTGCATAGTCTGCAGCTGGTGGAGTTCTTTTGGAAGTAACTTGAGAGAGTTCCTACCATTTTTGAAAAAAACCCCAGAAAACCTAAACCCCAAAGGGGAATATGCTAAACTGGCATGTTCCTTACTACTGGTGTGAATTTTCCTGTAAATATTTCTGTTTCTTCCTCATTTCTGTAACTGTCATTTCGCATCTTTATTATTACTGATTTCTTTTACTTTCCTGCTGTGTGATACCTTCCTGTGGCAGGGAGTGCTACCTGGAAGCCTTGGAGGCAGAACTCAGAGTCAAAGGTACCAAGAATTTGAATTTTTTTCTGTGACTCTGTGATTCTGTGCATCTGTCTTGTTTCCTGAAAGTTGCAGTATCTGGATGTAATCACTTGTGTTTCCAAGTCAGCACAAGTAAAATGGAACCTCCAAGGCCTCAGCAGAGACATCTCAGTGTTTGAGGGAGCCTGTGGTAACCAGGCTTTCACTTTTCATACAGACATCACTGTTGGTTCAGTGCTGGAACAATGTTTTTTCTGTAATTTTTTCAGGACCATTTTTTGCGAATTGGCGAATTTTGCCTTGTATTTAACCTTCCTCTTTCTTCCAAGAGTTTACAAGTTCATTTGGCCAGTGATCTCTGCATGACAGAGATGATGTGGTCTGTAACACACTTGAGTATCTCTGGCTTCGAGTAGGTCACTGCTTCAGTGAAGGTGCTGCCAGAGTCAGTGTGAGATTTTCACTGAACGTGCAGCTTTGAGGTCTGTCTTTTTTTTTTTAACTTTCTAAGTTTTGGTGTATCTTAAGTGCAGATCTTCTCTGCAAAGGAGCTTTTTACTGTCTGCAGCTTCCAAATTAAACTCGTCTTGCAGTTTCCACATCCCTTGGAGCTTCACTGCCCTGGTAGGAGTGTTCTCTTCTTTCTGTGAGGGTTTGATATCCCAGCACTATGCTTCTGACTTTAGGCCTTCTATGTCTGGAACCAGAATTTGGACCTTGTGTATCTCCATTCAGCTAATTCACACGATTTTTTCAAGGGTGCTGAGCACCTGCCTTCCTGCCACACTGCAGGGACCTGGGCTCCTCAGAACTTCTGGAAACTAATGACCCACCCTTGGGTGTCTAAATCAAATCCAGCCTGATGTTATGTAATGACCTGACTCCCGTGGGTTTCAAGTGATTCATGGGTGTGGAGTGACTGAGCTCTGCAATTATAAATTGTTGCAGAAATCTCTGCATTCCCCATCCTGCAGGTGGGAAGCTGGGAGATGCTGTCTTTTGGAAGAAGCAAAGATTAGGCCAGAAGCTTGTGACAGAGAGTTCAACAGGGATCTCTGATCTGTGATCCACAGGTAGCTCTGTGTCACCTGCTCCATCTGGGGATGGATAGGAGCTGCTGTCCTGCTTCTTGTGCACACAGCCAAGCTCTGCACACAGTGGTCAGAGCTGCTCATCTGGGGGCAGAATTTGGACCTTGCAGCCTCGACCGTCTCGGTGTGGTGCATACGAGGACCCCTGCCTGGGGCTTGGGGTAGGCCTGTCTTCTCCATGGTGGGAAGAGCAGTGATGGGTGAGAGGATGGTGATGGTGGCAAGTCACCTTCCAGAGCACCGAGACCTGGCCTGTCCTGCCCAGACAGGGACAGCAGCTGGGTGCTGGGGTGGCAGAGGAGCCGTGGTGGCAGAGGGATTGGGTTATCCAAGGCAGGAGAGGCTGGAAGCTTCTATGCCTGTCCCTGTGGGCCCTCATGGCAACACAGCCATCCTTGGCCCCTGAGCTGCGACACAGATGTCTCACACACCAAGGCATGAATGTCCTGCAGTTTCTAATTAAGGTGCAATGGCTGATGCTTGGGCTGCCTCCTCAGGGCTGTTTTCCACAGCACGTTGGGCAAAGGAAGGTGGGATGGGGTAGTGGCAGAGCTGTGTTACCTGTAAAGGTATCTTTAGTAGTGTTGTTCTCACTTTTCCAGGGACACTAATGTGTCTAGGGTAAGTCACTGAAGAGTAGTGGTTTTGAGTTGACCACCAGATTTTTTCTACTGAGTTGAATAGTGTGGAAGGGAGTGAAGCCTTCTGGGTCAGTGGGAATGAGAAAGCTAGAGCAACGAGCTGGAAATGTGCATTTTCAAACTGAACTTGACTTCGTTCAACATGAAATTTCCATCAGTGTGGTTGCCTGCTGGGACATAGAGTGTCTGGACGGAAGAGTGAAACTGGGGATGTCTGATGTCTCCCTTGGGTAGGAGTTTCCTCTAGACTTTCCTTCTCATGCCTGGCTTTTGATGAGCTGTGTTCCCTTGCCTTTATGCAGTAACATGGCTTCACGGGTGACCTGTGGTTGGCCAGATCCTTCCCTGAGACGCATATGAGGCATCATCCTTGACTCCATCCATGCTCACGGTAAAAGCCTAGTGTTTGCAGCCTGTGCAGGACCAAGTCGCTGCTGTGGGGGTACCTGTCATGCTCCAGAGCCTGAAGGAGAGCTGGAGATGACCATTTTCCCTGCTTAGTCAGCTTGGTTCCAAAGGCACAGGTTTATAAACCTGAATACAAGGCCAGTGCTTTGATAAATGTTGTGTAGTCTGCTGAGGAAGACGATTTAGGGAAGTCTGGCATCCTGGCCATGAGGAATTGGAATTTCCCCCATTCTCCTTACTATGTATGAGATGAGGGATGGCACTGCCTTTGTTTTAAAGCAGTTCCGGGCTTCAAGCTACAGAGGATTTGGTGTGGTTTAAGAATTTCGGGTTTATGTAATTCCTCTGGTTGTGTCCCGATGGTTCTAAGGTAGGGCTGTGTCTGGCAGAAGCAGAGCTGTCCCATCAGCGTGCAATAGACCCTGGGGACTCCTGAGCTGCAGCCCTCTTCACACATTCAGGGAACGTCTGCTCCTGGCACAGCTGCCCAGCTCACACCAAGACGTAACTGCTGCAGTGCTTATTTCAAAGCAGGGAAAGTAGGTCGAGTGGTTTCAGAGTTGGTATCAGCTCTTCCCTTCATGCTGTTGTGTTACCAGAAGCAAGGTTTTCTTCCCTTCTTTTCTTGCTGTTTTTTCAAGGTGCTGCATCCACCAGCAAGGACAGCTGTGTACATGCTCTAGGCAAACTGGTTGTGAGTCTTAGTGTGTGGAGACTTTCAAAGCCTTCAGGACACCAAAATACCTCAGTCTTCTCTGGAGGGCTCTTGAGAAAGCAGGAGACCTCAGCTACATTCATGTTGGACTTCTCGAAAAATAACATCTGGATCTGTTGTATTTTCAGAGTATTTTAAGACTGGTGTCCTGGCACACGGGTGGAGTCCTCAGGCTGAACATATCCCCATGTTCCCCCCTCCTCCTTGGGCAAGTGCAGTAACTGCTGGCTTCCTGTGCAGAACGTGCTGGTGTTTGGAGAGGAAAATGGGATGAAGCAGAATGTTATATATAACATCTCTCAATACATGTGTATAAATGTATTGGTGTGTACACACAGGTTTGGTCTCTACCCATTTTTTTGGATAAATATCTTGTTCAATAATTATTTACAAGTAGCGAAGTAGAACATGGCTTGTGCATTGGGCTGAGCTTGATGCCTGTGTGTCTCTGCTGTGTTGAGCAGCTGGTGGAGCTGGGTTCTGACCCTGAGGGGCTGTAAGTGTCTCTGTTAATCTATGAGGGTCAAGCATGGGCCACCACAGTTTGTATCTGTGATTGGACTCCAACCCTTTGACTCCAGATGGAAAACCACATTCCTGCAGGAAACCCCTATAAACAGCTGCCATTGCCAGCTCTCGGAATAAACTCTGCTCACTGCTACTCTGTGTACTTGGGATCCCACGTTTCATCAGAGCAGGACAGGCACATCCTTTATCTCTTCAGACTTTAATCACCACCTCGTAGTAAAATGTCTCGTGTCTTCCCCTGGCTATGGAAAAGCGAGTGAACTCTTCTGCTCTGTGGGTTCAAACTGAAGGAATCAGTCATTGCTTTTATCTTCTGTACACATCGAGGAATGGAGAAAAAAGAGAAGACGCTTCAGATTCAGAGACTGCATCGATCCCACAGGGCTTTGTTGGCAACTTCTGTCCTCATTCATTGCACAGATGAGTGGCTTCCACCGTGTGCCGTGGAGGACATTGGGTCTGAATGGACAGGATGCACACAGGAAAACCAGCTGCTGTACAAAGTGGCCATGGAAAGTACCTGATGGTGGACAGGATGGATGTGATGGAGGTGGGGGTCGGCCTGTGGGACGGAACTGGATTTGCTATTCTGCTTGTTTGGGGAACAGGCTTTAAAAGGGACTTAATTTATCTGGGTTTGTGGTTTATTGTGTTTGGGAAAACTACAGACATCCTTGATATCGGATGGATGTTCTTGCCTCACATCATAAACACCTCTCCATTTTGGGAAACTTCAGTAGAGAAATTTTCAGAGAGCAAATCATAGAATCATAGCATAAACTGAGTTGGAAAGGACCCACAAAGATCACTGAGTCTCCTGGCCCTGTACCCTGCAAAAATCCCACCCTCTGCTTGAGAGTGTTGTCCAAATGGTCTTGAGCTCCAGCAGTCTTGGGGCTGTGACCATTCCCTGGGGAGCCTGTTCAGTGCTTCACCACCCTCTGGGGGAAGAACTTTTTCCTGGTATCCAACCTGAACCCAAATGGCCAAGCCATTCTACAGTGGATTATGGCAACGCTGAACAGTCTTCTTTGTTGAGCCTGTTTTAATTCCTTCCTTCCTGAGATATGCTTGGAATAAATCCAGGTGAGCAAATGGTCCTTCATGCCTGGCGTAACTGATGCCTTTGCAGAGACAAGTGTGGATCAGTTGGAAGTGATTGTTTCTGATACCTCTTGCTGCAGCAGTGAGAAGGTGGTTGTCCTCTCTGAGGAGCATAGGGGCTTTGCTGTAATGCAGCTGGTGTTCTTTTCTCTCTGAGATTCTAGGTGGGCATTTCGCACCAGTGGAAAAAGGGAACATTGGTCTAGCTCCTTACAGCACCCTTATTTTTATGTGAGCATCCTTTCAGGGCTTACAGCCAACGAGCTCTTGGCTCTGAAGGGTCAGTGAGAGCGCCGTGCCCCAGCAGCCATCACGGAGGAGCCCAGCATGCAAAATCTCACCATGCCACTGGAGCCTGGGAATCTTCACCTGGCCTGCACAAGCCTTTTGTCTTAGAGAAGGGATATTTTAAATACAAGTCAAATTCGGTCTACTTGGTCTTATTACGAGCTCTTTTGGTCACCCCACTGACGTAGCTGCATCTCTGAATAAGCAATCTCTGTCTTGCAGTCAGGTGCTTTCTGTGTCTCCCATCTGTCCTTGTCTGCCACAGAAAGAAATACATGATCAGGTGCATTCTTGGCAGTGAATTTCAGGTTATTTCAGGCTGTGATGCAGCCCGAGGTTTGTGGGATATTGTTAGGTTGTATTTTTTAAAAATCCCAGAAGAGAAGCTGGACTTTTCCAGACTAGGGTTGTAATTTTATGTTCTACAGAAGTTTAAATTAGAAAAAATCACTTCTTTAGAGTGTTTGAAATGAAACCATTTCTTGTAGTTGAATTAGCAGTGCTCATTATCTGCCCCTCTCAGGTGGTTCCCACAAGGACCTGAGCAGAGCCCCTGGTTCCTTTGCTGACCATGTGTCCATGGCTGGAGTGGTCAGTGGTGCAAGGATCCGGGGCTTGTTCTCCACACAGTGCTTAGCAGAAGCCCATCTCCTCCAGCTGCTCTGAGATAACAGGTCTTTATGCTGAGAAAGATTTCTAGAGCTGGACAGCTTGAGGAACTCTGAGATCCAGAGCACAATTTTTGTTCCTAGAGAAGTCTCATAGTGCAGAGTGGTGATTGACTCTTGTCAGTTACAGGGCTCTGGAGGGAATAAATAAGGATGCAGTTGTTCAATTCATTCGGACTTATTTGGGAGAGGAGATCTGATGAATGGCAAGCCCACCTGGGAGAGACCACCAGTCCTAGATTGGTGGATTCAGGATGGAAGCTCGATTTTTAATTTTTTAAGGGAAAAAAGTTGTTAATAAGATCTGCCTTAGCACAAGAAAAGCAGAGCAGGGATGGTCGATGTGCCTTGAGGGAAGTAGCATGTCACTAACATACAGGTATTTGGCTAATAAGTTAATGCATGTTTCTAATTGTAGTAATAAGACAGTTGGAAATAATAATTCTCACTGCTGTAAGAAAACAAATTGCTTATGACTTAATATGTTAAAATGAGTTCAAATCATCAGATGCCGCTTTGCCCCCAAGGAGGGGAGGTTGCTTAGGTGGAAGTTGGAAGAAAAAGGCCTGGCTCTAATTTGTGACACTGAGTGCTCGGTGGGCAGTGTGACTAGCTGAGTATTGTGTTGTACGTTATTGTGTCATGTATAACAGCACCATGTTTTCCTGTCATTTCCACAACTTTTCCTGGCTGAAGTGACACACAAGCAACCCTGGGTAGTAATCACATTGTCCCGTTCAGTTTCAAAAGGAGAGAAGCGGACCTCATCCAGAAACTTTCCAGCAGGCTACAGTAAGCTTTCCTGTCTGTTAGCCATTGTCAAATCTTCTCCATCCCGCAAAAATGGCATCTCTTAAAGTAATGAAATTGTCTCAGAAATAATGTCATTCCATGGGGTGATTGCTGTGTAATGATTTTGCAAACTATTTATGGTCTGTATTGAGGTTATTTTGTTGATTCTTATGGCTGTGCTTGTGTCTCTGTTTGCTGTTCTCTCTCAGGGAGCTGCCCATGACCCAGGAGAGGAAATAAAAAGAATCAGCATTCTCAGAAGGGTTGTTTAAATTAATTAGCTCAGGGTTTTCCGGGATTATCCTGAAGTTCTTGAATCCAGTGTAAGCTTTGAAATCCCAGCTATGGTGGGTTCAGTGAATGTGCTGCAGTGTGGCTCATGGCTGAGTCAAAATGAGTTTTAGATCAATGTGCTCAGTTAAATTCAGCTCAGTCTTCACCGTGATGGGTGGAGAGGTTTCCTCCATGTCGAGGGCAGGGTTAATCAAAATCCATTGTAACTCAGTACTTTACCAGGGGAGTTTAATACAAAATACTGGCATTTTAAAAGCCTCAGCCAAGCCCCACTGAAGCAAGGGAGACTCTTAGCAGCCTTGAGTATGTGCTGGGCTCAGACATGTGAGCTGTGGAAGGGTTGTGCAATTTTCCACTTTCTGTTACTATCTTTATTTTAAAATTTTGGAGGAGCATAAAAAGCCAGAGAAGTGCTAGGGAGAATTTCAGCCTCTTGGTCACAAGGAAAGGGAGCAAATGTGCTTTGCTTTAGTCTGGGTAGGTCACAGGTGCAAAACTATTTCCTTCCTTCGCCACATTTTCTGTATCTCTTCTTCATGTCTAGGAATCTCTTACTGAATGTAATGAAGCCTCAGGACAGCTTATGTGGATCAGAGCAAACCCAAATTAGTTCTGCCCCTCTTGCAAGGATGCTGTTTGTTTATGAAAAGCAAAAATTTCTTCTTTTGAAAATCCAAAAACTTTGTGACAGCACCACCATTCCCACCCCTCTAGGAAAAAAAAGGGAACATTTCTTCTGGAGACTTTTTCCAGTGAAATTCAAACCAGGGTTGATATGGTATTAGCATTAGCCTGCGGGGTCTGCAAACGGTTTTGGAAGTGACACAGACTTTGAGATAGAACAAAGCTCTCTAGAACCTCTCCAGGCTGTCTGGGAGTCTTGGTAGGATTGTGTCAGCCACAGTGCTAAACTGTGTTTGTACTCTGAAGTTGAACAGTGTCATTTGAACCCTGCAGTTTGCCTGGAAGTTTTTTTTTGTTAGGATTTACATTTTAGCTTTGGCTGATGGACCACAAATCAGTTTTTAAAATGACAGCCTTTTTACCAAACCTGTGGAGAAGTAGAATATATTCTCATTAATCCTAGTGTAAATAGGAGCTTTAATGAGAGACTTCTGAGCAGAATCCAGCACCAGGCAGGCTTGGGAAACACAGCTGGTTTGCTTGGATCTTTTTGCTTCTGCAGATTTTATTCATGTCAGCTGTACCATCAAATATGCCAGCTTTTGGGCTTTGAGTCCTGCAGAGCTCTCAGCAAAGTGAAGCAGAGGAGATAGGCAGCTACCTACAGCATCTTTCTGGCCTTGCTTCATGTCTGTTGACTTCTCAGTTTTGCTTAAAAAACCCACCAACTTTTTTCTGCTTCTTTCAACAGTCCCTTTTCATGCCAAGAAAATGCTTGTTTTAAAAAGTTGTGGCCTCCCTGCAGTCGAGTGTTAACAGCAGGGCTCGGGGAACTTACACAGCATGTCTGGGAGCTTCCCAAGGTCTCCGTGGGTCTGCACAGGAGATTTTGGGGTCCTCTAGCCATCACAGACCTTCCCATGCGTGTCCAGCTGTGCAGCTTGTGGCGAGCAGCCTCGTGGCCGTGCCGGGCCCGGCGGTGCCTGGCGCCAGCACCCGCCCGCCTCCTGCCAAGCTGGACACAGCTCTGACAAAGGACAACTGTTTAGAGGAGTTGTTGTCTTGCTTGGTGCTCCTAATCCCTGGAATAACTGCTGTGACAAGCATAGTAACCATCTGCAGTGAGACCGACACATTGGTGCCTTTCGAGTGCAAGGATCGCAACCACCTCCTCAGCCCCTTTTTTCTTTGCTTTTCAAATACTTTCAAAAGCAAGATGGGGAATTGGAAGCTCAAGCCCTGGATGAGTTGTCAGGAGATGTAGTCACTCTAAGGTGCTTTTGGAAATGCTGCTTTTAACTGTTTGCGGAGTATCTAGCCCACTTTAGCAGTCTATATTATTTTTTAAAATCATATATGAAACCCCACAAGTCCATCTTATACATCCTGAGCATTTGGAGGATATGTGTCCAATATTGCCCAAAATTCCCAGCCTTAGAGAAGGTTGCATTGCACAGTTTAAAAACCAAATGGTAAGAGAAGGCACATGTCTGTTCACTTTTGTGCAAACTGATGTGCACTAATCCCGGAGACTGGGCACTAACTACTTTTTACCTTCACTAGACCCTGGGCTGCATGGTTGTCCTGCTATTCTCTGAAGCAGGCTGCTGTAGTATCCAGAGCACCAGGATGTAGTGCAGGGTTTAGGCAGGCTTTTTTTGCATTTGGAGGCATGTCCACCCTATGGATTTATGTCCTCGTACATCTGCAGCAGTACAAACATACAGATAAATGGCCTGCATTGGCAATTTAGTTTTTATTGCCTTACTCAGATTTACATCAAAAAATTCCCAATTTAGATCAATGCAGAGTCTGTGTTCTAGATTTGCATTTTTGAGCTGCTTTCTTGGCATGGGAATCACTTGGGATTTTGATTTACACTGAAGAATTCCTGATACAAAGCATAGTTTTTTTGACATTAAAAGCAATTACTGCCTTCCAGTTATGACTCTTGAGGTGGGCCATGCTGCTTAAAGGAAAACTGCCCTGCTTGCATATGGCAAATCAGCTAAGTGAGCAAAACCTCTATTCAAGTATCTGTCACTCTGTCAAACTGGTAATTTGGTTATTTGACCATTTCCCTGGGTATTTGAGAAGAGCTAAGCAGGAGCTGTGGTTGCGAGACAAGGCAGATGGCATCATAAATACATAATGGAAATGAAGCCAGGCTCCAAGATGCTTCGAGATGGGAGGGTTTGGGGGTGGATGGTAATGGTCTGTCTCGGTGCAAACCCCTGGAGAGCTGCAGAGCCCTCGGTGCAGCCCTGGGGAGGGGATGTTCCCGAGCTCCCACCTTCTTCCCAGCAGCCCGAGGCACCGTCCTGCAGCTGCGGAACAATGGCACAGATCCGCTTTCACGCCACAGCTGGGGACACACAGGCTGCTTGTGTGACAAGGAAATAATGAATTCCAATTCGCTTTCTCTTCTGGTCTAGGCTCAGAAAAGCAAAGTTTCCTAGTCTGAAAAACAGAGGGAAGAGAGGAGAAGGGTTTAATTGCTTAGTTGAATAAATTGCCTCAGTGTTTAAATTTTTTAGCTCCATGAGAACTTTGATATGAAATGTTATTTTCAAACAAGAGCCGAAAAAGAAGCTCAGTCAGTCAAAACTCAGCATTGCACGCTCTGTTAAATTTCACCTCTCTGCCATTTTTCCTCTGCTTTTTTGAAGAGGATTTAGCTCTCAAAGATCATGCTCCTTCATGCCCACCAGCTGGCAGGAGGTGAGGCAGGAAATGCCCATTTGTCTGTGCTTCCTTGGCATGGTGCTTCTCACCTCCCTTCCTCCCTCAAAACAAGAGCTATTTTTATGGCACTGACAAAACAGGATGGTGGAGCAGTTAGACAGAAACCAGTTCAAGAGCTCCCAACAGAAGCTGTCTGTGAGACACTTGGCACGTGTGGAGGTTGTGTTTCTTTTCTTTTTTCTTTTTTTTTCCATTTCTTTTTTCCTCTGTTCTTTTCTTTTTTGTCATTTTACTGCCTTATTTTTCATTCCTCCCTTTTTAGTAAGCAATTTCCATGGAGAACCTCACTGAATGCAGGGTTTGTTATGCACAGAAGCTCTGAGATGGTGTCTGTCCCACCTGTGCCGTGTTGTAGCACTGTGAGGTGGTTTCCCAAATCATTCATAAATGCAGTGTAGGGGCACTGTAGGGAGCAGCAGATCCAAATCTTGAGCTGGGCAGGTTAGAGAGCAGGAAACACCGTGGCAGACACAGCCCAGCAGTGGGGAGAGGAGCTGCTCCCAAAGGCTTTCATCGAATGGGTCAAGGGTTCAGGACATGCAGCTGCTCCAAATGCAGCAGCACTAACCCAAAGCACAGCAGAGGAAGCCATTTGAATTGTAGCTGCTCCGCTCAATTGGCCTTTTGCCCTCTCAAAACCTGGGATCCCAATAAAACCCAGTCATGGCTGGGTCCCCAGCTGGGTGGTGTTTGCAGCTGCTGGTGACCAACATGGGATTTATCAGCGTGGAATCAGCCGTGACCTGTTTATTCCTCGGCTGATAAACTCAATAAGCTCCATGTGTTTGGTCGAATCCTCCATGCGTGTTCTGCTCCTTGGGCCAGACCCTGGACAGGCAAGTGGGGGCTGGATGAAATATCCAGTGAGTTTGATAGATCTCCCCTGTACACAGGGTGGTCACAAGTACTTGTGTGCTTTAAAATCTGTGTGAGATCAGTGTGCCCTGCAGTGGGAACTGTCTGCAATGCATCTTGAAAGTGGAAAATGTGGGCTTTTGGCTTACTTTATGACTCAAGAGGTGTGAATCAGCTAATTAACTAATGAAAAACTGAAATTTTGCATGGCATTTTAAGATGAAAAGTGTTGCAAATACTTGTGCATTTCCTGCTAATTCAATGGTAGCATTGTTGCATGTGAATGAGCCATTGGGGGCACCTTTGAACTCTTCTGTTCACAAATTTTGGACATTCATCTGCTCCTTACCTGGGCAAATTCTGGTGGCTTCAGTAGAGGCAGGGTTTGCCTGAGAAAGTTAATTTAGGTGCTTGATGAAGACACACTTGAACAGGCAGATTTTGTTTTCTTATGTCACAAAGAACTTGTCTTGGTTTTTATAAATTATTGGCTCTTTATTTGGTTTTGGATAAATTAAATGATTATCTAAATGTATTGGGTTTTGGGTTTTTGGGTTATTTTCTTTTTTAATTGCGGTTTTCCATTAAGGGCAAACTTTTCCTAAAGTCCCACTGGTTCACCCAGAAGAGCTTTGCCTGTATTGATAGAATCCCAGCTGGAAGGGAGGCAGGTGCTGGGATGTGGTGGTGTAGAGCAGCAGGAGCTTTGGGGAGATGGGGCTGGGAGTGCTCTTCAGGCTCTTGGTGCTGCATGTTACCAGGTCCTGCACAGCCTGATGTATTTTGTGCAGAGTAGAAAGAATTGTGTAAATGAGTGCTTAGAATGACTCTATGAGACATATTGAATTTTATGCTGCAGCTGGAGAAACTTATCCTTAATTGAAGCTGTGGGCAAGTGTATGTCATTTTTGATTTAACATTTTCCCTCACCCCTCCACCCCCCACCCCAACCAAAATCCTTCGTGGAGTCAGATTGTTGCTGTAGCTTTGTGAACCCCTCTCTTCTAATGTTTAATCAAGTGCTGAAAAGAGACATTTAAAGACTATTTAAAATGTGGAAAAATTGCTTCCCAATATTTTTGACAGAGAGAGACTGAGAACACACAGCATTGAATCATCAGGAAAATTGAAGATTTCCCCTGAACAACATTGGGATTTTACAGCAGAGGACTTGAAAGACCTTGGAGAAATTGGACGAGGCGCTTATGGTTCTGTCAACAAAATGGTCCACAAACCAAGTGGGCAAATTATGGCAGTTAAAGTAGGTGATGCCCATCCTTACATTTGTACTTCAGTCCGTTGGGATGCAGTGTGATGGAGAATTAAGGTTCTTCCATCTAGCACCCATCTACTGCTCTGTTCTATTTATTTCTGGTGTAAAGGCTGCTGTTTGCTGAAAATACAGTGTATAATGGGCATGTTTTCAGGTGATTTGTGAAGTTCTCATAATTGCTGTGCCCTTTTCAAAATGTCTATCAGGAACCTGCTGTTCTGAGGGGATCACACGTCTCTGGAGACTGATGATGGGGCACGGGCCTTTCACCTCTGGGTCACTGGTTCAGGTACAGCCTAGGCTGGTGGTAGGCACAACTTGACATCTCATAGCTTCTTGGTGTCTTTTGTGAAATAAGGTAATGGCTTAAAATTAGCTGTTTATGTCAGCATGTGCCATGATGTGGCCTCGCCAGGAGGAGCTGGAATGGAGTGGATGTCTTCTAGGGAATGTTGTGCTCTTGCTGATGTATGATGGAGTGTCTGCTTTGTGCTTACCATGTCAGACTGTCCTGGAGATGGAAAGTGTAGCAGGTTTCTTCACTGTCCATCTTCTATTTTATGCTACCCAAAAACTCACCTTAGAACCTTAGGAACAGCCTCCTCTCCCAGCTGGGCAATAATTATCTGTCTTGCCACAGCAGTGCTGTTCACTGGATATCTTGGAGGAGCTGCTTGTCTGTGGAGGTGGGCAGCAGCTGTTCTCTCTCTCTCTGGTCCTTTTCTTTGCTCACTGCAGGTTGCTAATGACATCTGTCTTTTAACTCTGTCGATGATATCAACTGTAAGCGGTCTCATGGCTCCCAGGAAAAAGCAGAAGTGAGCTATGTAGGAGTCTGTGCTGCTGTCTTTTCCAACTCTCTGTCTTCTTCGGAATATTCCCTGATCCAATCTGGAAACATTTGCCCCTGCTGGTCTCACATGCCAGGCAGATAGATCTCAGCCCCAGCTCCAGCTGCTCTGAAATAACTCATACCTGTCTCTAGTGTGTCAGGTTACTGGAGTAACCCCCATCCTTTGGTCTTCTCCAGTAAATACGGACTTCCTCACAGTGGTGGGATCACTGGCTAGGTCTCTTAAGTGTTTTGGATCACCATGCAGTGCTGTTTCAACCTGGGTTTGAATCCTGAAAAGTCTGCAGTGGAGCTACAGTGCCTGCAGCTAGAGGCTCGTTTCTTTCAGTTGCCTTTGGTAGAACTCCTGGATGTAGTTTGCAGATGCGAGGTTGAAAAACATTGGTATAGTGAAACGATTCCTGGACACCTCCATCTTCTCAGACCCAGGCTGTGTGGCCTGGGTACCTGCAGTTTTGCTAAGGGTAGCATGGGTGTGAAGGGGGCACACCCCCAGAGCTGAGTGGCTGTTTCTTGGAGCTCTGCGGTGGCTACAGCCACGCGGAGAAGGGCACTTTGTTGGATTAGCTTGTGTCATGGAGAAGATGTGTCTGCTGGCACAGGGGTTTTCTTGTCTCACACTGCTTGCACAAGGGCTTTCCAGCACCGTAGGTGAATCTTGTCACTGTCGAGGGCCCATGGTGCAGGTACAGCTGTGTGGGAGGCAGAAGGCACCAGTTCTGTGTCCTTGAAGCACACAGCTGGAGATGGCATGGTGCAGCATGGTGAGCTGGCTTTCCCAAGGGACCAGGTGTGTTCTGAGCCTCAGGAGAGTTCTGGGCTTGGGGACTCAATTTTAAACAAGTAAATCTGATTTGTTTACAGTGACTAAACTGTGAAATGTTAATGTTGTGGGCTGGGCTGGTGCCACCTTCTTTTCTCTGACCCTGTTTCTTCTGGGTGGACATGGCTGGGCCTGCTGGGGAAGAAAGGTTGGAGTGTTTGGGCAACAGCATCATTTCTAAAACAGTAGTGGTAAGCGACTGTTCTGTTTGTCCCAGTGGGGAGAAAACACGAAATTGAGCAAAGACCTGTGGATGGAACAGCCAGTGAGGCCTCCAAGGCAGCAGCAGCAGTTCCCAGATTGGATGGTCCCGTTCTTTGAGATGAGGTTTCAGGATGAGGCTAAGCTTGGACTAGTGACTAGCTCCTCCCACACTCCTCAGACTTTCCTTTCTCAGCCTCCTGATGCTTTTGGGGCAGCCATGGTTGTGCATTAATCTTCCTGCTCCTTCTCTATCTTAATCTGTCCGTGTCTGGGACTGTTCCCCTCCTGCTCTCTCTTTCTCTCAAGCTTTGTGGTCTCTTCACTGTGGAACTGTTGCCTTCAGCCGTGTGTTCTCCTTCAGCATAAAGCTCTTCTGTAAGAGAAGTTTGAAAAGGGAAGTAGTGTTTTGTGATGGTGTGTTAGTTTAGTGAGGCCTTGGCTGTGATCTCCATGACACCTGCAGCTCTGTGGTGTGGCACCGTGCTGGGGGCAGGCGACAGGAACTCTTCACAGCTGGATTGTGAAGCCAGTGCCTGGTTATTTGGTTGGCCTGCTGTCCCTCCTGTGCTTCCCCAAGAGCAGCACCAGTGCAGCAGGCTAAGCATCCTTGGAAGGACATTCAGCACAAGGAAACAGCTTTGTGGAAGCTGCAAGCCGAAAGTTGGCTGTTCTGCTCACTAGATGCAGAGAAAATTGGTACAGGGGCCTGTCCCAACTGCTCCTCCATCCTTCTCCACCACTCCCCGAATTTCCACTAGCATTGCTGCAAATTCCCACTGCAGTCAGGAAATTCTTACCCCACTTCCAGAAGGGCCATGTCCTGCTTGCAGCTACCATGGTCAGGCTTGTCACCCCATTCTACCACAGGGAGATTCAAATCCTCCTTGTTCTGCAAGTGTGCAGCTTGAAAAATTGCTCACTTACTTCCCCCTTGCTGGAGTCTTCTCTGGCTGAAGGCAGCTCCTGCTGTGCCAGGCCAGCTGGGCACCTCTGGACACTCATCCTGCTCCCCTCAGCCCCCAAAGGTGCAGCTGCTAGAGCATATCCTCAAATCCTGTTCCCAGCTCCTTTCTCTGGCTTTTTGTAGCCTGTCATGCCTTTGCCCAAGGAACAGTTCCTTTGAGCTTCCCAAGCTTTCCCCTGCTTGGTGCGTGTGGCATCAGTGCCACAGGGCACACAGGCTCCTGTGTCCCCACGGCTCCCCCAGCACAGCCTTTTTTGCTGCAAGTCCTGGCAGTTTTTCTTACCACTGAAGCAAAAAAATTCCTGACGGTTGAAATATCACCAAAATAACTTGGGTTCTGCAGGTGGAGACACGGTTTTCTTTCATTTTTCCCTGTAATGCATTTTGGTTTTTCAGCCCATGGGTCCTGGCAGATGCAGTCCTGGCACCTTTAATGAGTCTCTTGGCATGGGCAGGGCTGCCAGGCCCTGGGTGAGCCAGGCTTTTCATCTGGTCTCCAGAGTCAGTAGTAAAGGAGGAAAATGAGCCTGAAATGAGCCTCTCTGTGTTGCTGGCTAAAACCACTGCAGCAAAGCTTCAGCTGGTGGAGCATGGCTGGGATGATGAGCTCTTGTCCTCAGTCCTGCTGCTCCTCCCTCTCCTTTAGCCATGGCCATTCTCTGTGAATACTTGGTTCAATGACAAAAACACATTATGTACCTCTTTGGGAGTAGGCTGAAGGCTGGAGTGGGCTGCAGGAGCAGGGACCTGGTGCTCCTGTTGCTGCCACCTGCAATTGTTTGTGCACCCCTTATGCTTTCTGCCATAGAGAGCTGCTTCCTAGAGCTATCAGGAGGAGGGGGAGAGGATGAAGGAAAAAGGGATCCAACTCAAGAGGATTTATGTTCAAACCCTTCTAATTTTTGCCCCTGGAAAATGTTGCATTATATTTTCCTAATCTTCCAAATTTTTATTTCCAGATGAAAAACAATCCTTTCATTCTTTAGGTCCCTTCCTTTCAGATCTCCTTGGAGATGTACCTTTTTGCTCTGGGTCAACTGCCATCACAGTCTTTCTGTCACTGAAAATACCATTTTCATTTTCTTAAGGATTTATTGGCATATGAGGTCAAGACTCTTCCAGGTGGGAAAGAGAACAGCTCAGTTTTGTCCAGTGTCAGATCTGGCTATGCAAACTAATAAATGCAAGGCCAGTTTGTATGCTAAATCCTCACCTTGTCAGGTTTCTCTTCCTGGCCCCTCATTTTCTTTAGAAAAGTCTCTTTTCCTGGCTGGTGTGTATCTGCTGCACCAGCTCTTTGTGATCTTGCCTGGTTGGGCTTCCAGTTCTACCTGTTATCCTTTGATTTTGCTTCTGGTTTCTTGTTTTTGCTGGTTTTTCCGAGTCTGTGGCAGTCCGTAAGTGACTTATGACCATTGTCCTGGGCTTCCCCCTGTGCAGAGAGCCCTGGTTCCTCCTCAGGATCTGCTCCAGTGGTGTCACTCCTGGTTGTGTCTGAGAGGCTCCACAGTATGTGCAATTCTCCAGCCCTTTTTGTATTTGCCCTCCAGCAGCACCACGTGGTGTTGTCCCAGCTGCTCCAGGGACTGTGCCTCTTGTTCCATGAGGGTACCACAGATGAGAGGCACATAGAGAAGCCCCATTTATTTGGATTAAATGTTTTCTTGGGAAACTCACCCAGCTGCTGGGGGGGTGTAATTTCTGTCCTGAGGTTCCCTTCTAGCCCTGGTGATAGTTCACACAAAAAGGATGCTTTAAAAGGTCCCTGGAATACGAATATACAAATACATGAATTAAAAGAAAATAGCCCACACTGGAATGAAAGCTGGGGAGCATTCTTCCAGTTAGAGCAGGGTGCTCTGCTTTGCACTGAAATACTGTACATGGTGTGGGTTTTATTAGCCAGGGTACTTCACAGTGCCTCTGGAAGGCTGGGAAAGCTGCTTGTTTGAAAAGTTCATAAAATAAATAAGAACATATTTTAAATAGTCCACCTTTGATGTGTTGGGTGGCTCATGTGCAGGTCAGGAGCCTAAACACAGCAGTGGTGTCCTGAGCATCTGGTGTTCCTGGCAGTGATGTGTGAGCCTCAGGCTCAGGCAGGAGATCTTCACCTCCTGCTCCTCATCTCTTCTGCCCTGCAGCAGGGACCACCTCAGACATCTGGGGTTTACTATCAGCAGCTTCTGCCAGTTTCATTTCAACCAGTTCAGCTGGCTGAGGAATACATCCCCAAGAGATGAGTGGTGTAGTCTGTGCTTTGGTTGACCTTCAGGCTTCTTATCACAACCCCATGGAAACATCTTGCACTTCTTTTTATTGGAATTATTTTTCTGTCAGAAATGATTACAGCTGGGAGAGTGACCCAGCTGGGAGAGAGGGTGTTTTTGTCCACAGTGTTCTGTTTTCCCCCACCACAAAAGAAAGTGATTTTCAGCTGTAGGCCAGAATCTTCTGTATCTTCTGATATCCTCAGCCTGGCTAATTTTGTCCCACTCCGCAGTATTGCCTAGTCCAGCCTCCAGCTACAGTCAGTGTCTTCAGCCATTGTTGCTGGTTTCCTGTTTTCTCTTTAGTTTAACAATGTTTTTGACATGCTCTACTTGTGCTGTAAACTTGTCCTAAGGAAATCAGAAGCATTTTCAAGATCAGTTGGGTAATTGGAGGTGTCAAACCCATGGGTCCGTAAAAGATCTCTGTTGTCCCTGGAGACACTAGTAAGCCATGGAGCTGTTTTCTTGTTCCAAGCACAGTGTCTCTTGTACATCATTTTGGTAGTCTGTGCTTGTTCTCATCCACTGCTTTAAACCAGAAGTTCCTGTCTGACTTTCTCAAGTTTCTCGATGGCAGTCTCACAGCTGAAGGAGGTTGCTAAGTATCAAGTACCCCTGAGAGCAGAAATTTAACACTTATTTATACCTCCATGATCCCTCCTTACCTGGATGCCTGATAGCCTATAAGGGCCCATCAGAATTACACATTAGTATATTTAGCTCCATCCAGGGGCAAATTTCTCTGTCCTTCCCATGTCCATATGACTTCTGAAGAAAAGCGTTGGGGTTTTATTGCCAAGCCATCATTGTAATTCTTCACACAGTCGAGTTCCTTCTCCCAAACTGACACCTTCAGAATTTTCCGTTTCAGTCATCTGTTTGGGTCTGCTGGTTGTGAGTTGGGGAAACCATTGTTTCCAGCCCTGCTGGTGGGGTAGCTGGGGAGGGAGTGGGCGAGTAAGGGCTGACAAGGAATGGTGAGAGAGAGTTAGGGTCTCATCACAGGAGGTGGGGAACTAGTTGTGGTCTACTTCAGTCAGCAGTAAATGTGTTTCAGATGGGGAGATAGATATTCCCATCCTCAGCAGTGACTGGGCAAACTCTCTTTTTGTTACTGTTTGTTGTCCCAAATCCCTGCCATTCTGTGGAGGGACCACTTCTCCTGTGGCACTGCCAGGCACTGCTGTGCTGAGCTTTCTGCTGAGGACACAGGTGAGCCCTGTGCTCAGGACAGTGCTGGGTTGTCTCACAGCTCAAGCAGTTGAGTTTCAGTTTAGTGTTTACAGCTTTTTAAAAATTTTTTCAAGCAGTCACTTACATTGCACCTGAATCTTTCTGTGTGCATATTGGGCTGGATGATGTCTCTTCTGTTTTGGGTCCAGCTTCTGGGATCTGCCTGGTTTTAGGTTTCAGAATGGCACAATCTACAGCAAAGACTGTGCTTTTGCTGTTGGTGCTGCTCAGAGCATGGCGTCAGAGCTCTTCTACCTGGTGTTGGAATGCTTTGTCCTAACCTGTGTTTGAATTAAAAGGGCTGGAGAATTTTCTCCTAGAGGATTTGATACAGTTTAAATTGGAGGCCAACAAGGAGTTGTAAAAAAGGAGACTCCATAAGCTTCTACTACAAATCCCCCTTTTTCCATCCATGGCTTGTTTGGCTGTGGGGTCACTTGTCAGTGACTTATCAATGACTGCCTGCAGGAGAGTGACCGGGCTGAGAGCTGTAAGGTCTGAAGTGAAGTCAGCCCCTGTCCATCCCTGTCTGAAACGCTGCCTTCAGGCAGCTGCCTCAGCTTGTGTCTTCCTTCCCTGCCGTGTCCCATGTCCTTAGGGGAGTGTGTCTGTGGGAGCTGCTGCAGTGCTTTGCACCATGCCTTGGATTGAGGCAGGTTGTATCATGGCTTGGGTGCCATGCCATTTGGGTAGTGACTGCTTTTGACTTAGCTCACCTTCCCTGTTCTGCTGGTGAGCTGGGAGTGCTGGGCTGCAGCAGGCTCCCTGGCACACTCCAGCTGAACAGAGCCACCTTGTCCAGCCTGGGCTGACCCTGTCTGTGTGCTGTACTGCACGCTGCTCCTCAGAGTTCTCCCCTTCTCTTGGCTTTGCCAGTCTCCAGCACTGTTGTATGAGACCTACCAACCTTGTATCATGTCATTCCTTTCACTCCCTGAAGCAATATTTGCTGGAGTGTCCACGCTGGCTTCTCAAGCTGTCCTTTGGCTCCTGTGTCTGCCTGGATCTCTGCCCTGTAGTTGACCCACTGTCTGTGCTCTGAGTCCTCTGCCAGCCCTTTCTTGCTGGGGAGCTCGTGTTTGAGGAGTGTTTGGGTTCAGTGTTGTTCTGGAGTGCCATTAAGATCGCCTCCACCATACAGCATATATTTCACATGGTTTTCTGGGCTTGGAGAAGTAGCAGCAGAGGAGGAATGTTAGAGGTGGGAGAAGATGCTTTCAGGAGAAGCCGTGGACTCTGAGGAGGATGCTGTGGGGTTGGCTGTGACAGGATTGTGCAGGTGCAACGGGAATGCAGGGCAGGGCTGGGACAACTCAGATGATCAGGAAAGAGGCTTTTTGGAGACAGACACGGAATGGGCACAGAAGGGGGATACAAGTTACAATATGGAGAAAAGCTCCTTTCGGTTCCTCACCAGAGGTGACCTTTTCAGTGTGGGTCATGTCTCAGTGAGAGATTGAACTATTGGTCATAGGTCTCACCATGGTGGCTTTGGCATCCATCACCTTCCGTGGAGGTCAGAGCAGTGGCATTTCCATTTCACACAGTGCTGCTGTGTGACACCTGGAGAGAGATGTTCACTCTGCTCGGCCTTCAGCCTCTTGGGGGGATGCAGAGCTTTTTATGGTGAGGGCACAAGAGCAGGAAATAGCCAGTGACTGTCTGAACTTGTGTGCAACCTGAACCAGTGACCTGGAGGTGAAGTGTTTTAGTTCTGTTCCTGGCCCGTTGAGCTGCGTCTTGCTCTGTTGGTGACACAGACCCCCACCTGCTCAGCACATCACGGATATTACAGACTGGGTGCTGGACAAGTCTCCTGACAGGTCCCCAAGAACTCTAGAATTCACAGTGGGAAAAGAGCAATATAAACGTAGCATTTACTGGTCCAGGCCAAACTAGAGGTACTAGAACATTAAGAACAAGTGGTTAAATACCAAAATACCAGGATACACTACAGGTAAGGAAAATTGCAGTGTTGATACTGTCCTTGTTTCGTATGGGTCATCACAAAATAAATCCTAGAGTACATAATCATGCACTGTTTCACATGTGGTGCTATATGAATGGCCAACCTTGAAAGTACCTTCATACACCTGGCCTGTGCTGCCTGATGTGTGTGGTCCTGATGCCACCAGCAGTTGCCTATGGGGCTGTAGTATTGGTGAAATGGGTGCTAGTATCTTGCAGATTTTTTCCACGTGCTTGAATAATTTTTCTTTCTTGGATAGCCGCGTAGTTTTTGTCCCTGAGGATGGTCCTGGCTACCTCTGTGGCTTTGGACTTCTTGCCAGATATTTTTTCCTGTTTTTTTTAAATGATTTTTCAACATGAGTCACAGCTTCAGGATCACGATTTCCTCACTTGTGATTCAGGGAATGTATTAATTAGTGCAAGATGTTAAATATATCTGTAAAGTCACATCTGTGGATGGTCGTCTCCATCCTTCATTTAACTAGTTTCATGTTTGAAAATGTACAGTTCTCTGTTTTCAAATGTGCATTGTTCTTTCAAGCCCAAATGAGACTTTTCATAATATATAGTGTATATATAAAGTATAGTGTGTGTATACATATATGTATCACATGGGGTATGTATCTGTATAAAGCATCTTTTATACAGTGTTGATGTTCCCTAGGCCAGTACCAGGTAAAGGAGTGTTAGTTTTATGAGAAGAGCTCACAGGACTGCAGCCCATCATTAACATTACCAGAGAAATGTGTTCCCTGGGTTATGTGACAGTCCCTTCTCCCCAGCCATGGTAGAGGCTGTGGAAGGAGCCTTTTTGGCTTCTGTGCTTAGAAATTTGAAACATAATGTTCTTTAGTTAAATTTCAAACCGGTCTTCTAGCCCCGTCCCACATGGCTAAGAACTGTGTGGGAATTTGTTTTGAAATGAAGGCCTGGATGTGATGTTTTGCTGTAGTTTTCAATGAAATTTCAGCTCTTTAATTTCTTTCTGACATTTCATCTGAAAATGTTGATGCTTATGTGAGAACTGAGGGTTTTACAGTCTGATTAAACAGCTTTAGAAGTATTCAGTTACATTTCTTATTTGAGAACACTGCTTGATTCTCTAGAGTGTTTTTGAGCATGCCTGGGGGACTGCTCTGCCTGCTCTGCTTGGGTTTGGGGTCTCAGTCACGTGTCTCCATCAGCAGGGCTGAGGATACAGTAATGGCATGTAAATGATGAAGTCTCTGCCACTCTTCCTCTTTCAGAGAATTCGGTCGACAGTGGATGAAAAGGAGCAGAAGCAGCTTCTGATGGACCTTGATGTAGTGATGCGAAGCAGTGACTGCCCGTATATTGTTCAGTTTTATGGCGCGCTCTTCAGAGAGGTGGGCACCCCAAACTTGCTTCATTCGTAGCAGAGTTTGGGTTTTACCTTGTTTTTTCCCTTCGTCATTTCAAAGTCGTGCTCAGGAGGAGAAAATTGGTTCGTGTGAGGTTTCTTGGTTCTCCACTTTTACTCAAGGATGTTCAGCCAGGAGACTGTTGTTGGGGCTCTGCTGAGCAAGCATTTGGTCCCTTTGCAACAAGAGTTTTGGAGAAGATGAGTGTTGAAACCTGACTGCTGCTTTTCCTTCCTCCCGTAGCTCTTCTGCGGGCTTGGATTATCCTTACTCCTGTAATTGCTCCATTGTTGAAACTGCCGCACTATAGGGGGACAGACATGGAGCCCTTGCCTGTTTTCCACTACTTCAGCACAAATCCAGTACCTCTACTCAAGGGGAGAAGGAAAATAGAGACCTGAGGGCTGCAGGTGGTCTTTGGGGGTTATCAGGCATAGCTGCCTGTGCAGAATCTTGTGGGGTTTTACTGGGGATCTTTTAGAGAGAGGTCAGTGTTGTAGTTAAAGCTCAAAACTGTCTGAATATTCAATTCCTGCTTCTAGAGAGTCTGCCTCTGTAATTTTGCCAGGTCACTCCTCTGGCTTTAAATCTCATTCTCTAAAAAAAGCATAGTAATCCTTCCTTTTCCCATGCTCTGCTTTTTCTGATCTTTTTGAACACAGAGCCATTTTGGGTCAGTAGGCATTGTCCGTGTTCACACAGTACAAGCCCCTACCATGTGTAGAGCCTCAGCTTGGCTGGAAATTTCTGGCTTTGCTGAGATACAGGTGACAGTGCAGTCAGCTGGTGTGAGGAAAGGTCTGTGGACAAAACAGTGTCTTGCCAGCAGCTGATGAGCAACATGCTCAGAGCTGTGCAAGCCTCTCACCTCCCTTCAGCTTGGGGCACATACCAGGATGTAAATGTAAATAAATTAAAAATTTACCTTAATCAGCACCCAGATGTCATCGGGGCTGCACTCTTTGTCTTGTCCAAAAATCTCATCATCCTGCAGCCAGGCAGGGCTCCCAGGGCTCCTTGCTTGCTCTGTCTGGGAAAGGTTTCATTGGCGTTGCTCTTGTTGGAGTGAAATCCCCTTTTTCCCCCTTCAGCAAAAGTGGTGTTTGCTTTGGAGATGAAAGCAGCTTTCCCCTCTCCTTGGTCCCTCATTGCCTAGGTGATGTTCCAAGTCAGGTACCTCAAGGGTACACAGGGTGAGCTGGGAGGCTTCCATCAAGTTTTTCTGTCTTGTCCTATTAATTACTTGTTCTAATATTAAGTAGAATCTTAATCTTTTAAAGACAGGAAAGCATGGCAGCAGAGAAGCACAGAAAGGGAAAGAAGGAATTTCACCAGGCTGTTTGGATCTGTCTAGCCCCCCCAGTCTGCTTATCAGGTCTGTTCTCAAATAACTGGGAAAGATCCAGGTCACTGCTGCACCATCCCCTGGGGTTAAACAGCTCATGGGACATTGCTGAAGACCAAAACTCTCTCAGGAAATCTGTAGTAAACTATATAAAACAAAGCTCTTTGTTCTAGCATTTCAAGGTGAAAAGTAAGGAAATGCTTTTGGGATTACCTACTCTGAGCTGGGATTCAGGTTTTCTGCGTATGGATGGAGTGACCAATGAGAAATCTTTTTTGCCTGCTCCTAGAAGGTGAAAGGCTTCCGTGTGAGCCTCTTTACAGGAGTTTAACACTCTGAATAGGCAGCTTGTGCAGTCACAGGGTTGGCAGGATCCGAGCAGCTCCAGGAGAAGCAGCAGGGCAGCTGGCACGAAGGGAAGGCAGACAGCCTTCCACAACACCGAGTGTTTGATGTGGAGAGGCAGAGCTAAGCTCTGGGATCCTGACAGTTTGGGAATACTAAACCAAATTGGACAAAATTATGCAAGGTCTTACTTTGTAGCCAGACAAGTGTCCCAGCTCTCAGTCAGGGAAGTAGCTGTGAAACACAAGTTCCTGTGGCAGCCTCTGTGAATACCAGAAGCTTGATTTGGAAAGGCAGAAAATTACACACAGGTATTTCTCCCTGCAGTTGTATTTTGTCTTGCTTGTTCCGCATTTTGTGATAGGGAAAGTCTTCTCTGGGTCCTGCTTGTCCCTCAGCAGGCAGCACCTGGACCCATATCATTTGCTGCTTGTTCTGCAGTCAGAAGGGACATTTTGGTTATTGTATGTCTGTGCATGTGATGGAACGTGTAACAGTGCAAAAAGCACAAGTTGATTGCCAGGTACAGGACTTTGCTTCAGCTCACTGGCACCCACTAGATGAGATTAAATTGCCTGTTCAATGAAACAAGAACAAAGCTGAAAAAGTAAAAGACAGTGTTTCAGTCTATGCATGGAATCGGGCTTCAGTGCACTATGCCCAGGACGTGGTTGGCTTTTTTGGCTGCAAGCACATGTTACCAGCTCATGTCCGATTTTTCATCCACCAGTATCTCCCAGCCCTTCTCGTCAGGGCTTCTCTCAACCCCATCATCATTTATCCTGGTGAGTGCCTTGATCCAAGTGCAGGATCTTACACTTGCTGAACTTTGTGGGGCTTCCACTGGCCCCAGGAGACCAGCTGTTTTTTCCGTACTGCACCCAGGAGAGCCCAGAGTCCTGCTAGTGCACACAGAGCTGTCCACATTGGCTGTCAGAGATCTGATTGAAGAGGATCTGGCTACTGTCAGAGCACTAATCGTGCTCATGTGTTTCCTCTCAAGGCTGTACTTGCTAGATGGGGGAAGGAAAAAAGATGATTGACAGGTGTTCTGCAAACATTTCACTTGAATCTCTCCTTGTGACAAAAGAGGAGATGTGGGCTGAGCCCGCAGGGCTGCACTGGGACCCCCAAGACTTTGGCCCTAAGCATAGCTGTTTTAAGAGGTTTTTAGGTCTGAGAAAAAAAATGGTCTTCTTTTCTTGCATGTCTGCTACAAGCTTTACAGCTGCTCTGGTTTGGAACAGTACCTGTGAGGCTGGGATTGTTTGGGTAGTTACCATGACCACACTATCGGCTCTTCAAAGCACCTGTTCTGCTGTGTTTCTTTTTAAGTGGGGAACAGGAAAGAAACCTTATCTGACTTGGAATCTCAGGAGTGACTCCTACGCAGTGCGAGTGTAGCTGAGCCAAGTTTAAGCCAACAAGTTCAATACTTGATAAAATTATTGAATGAAAAATTCATTGCGAGTTGCAGAACATGCCTAGGAAGCTGGGTAAATCAGCCCATGGGGAACTTCTGTTGGCAGGAGAGGAGAGCTGGGATGGATGTGTTGGTAGCACAGTGCTGGGCTGGTGTGGATCGCTGACATAGCCTTGCTCAGTTGTTTGATCTCTTTGCTGTTGATGCACCTCACCCTGTTTCTATGGAAATCCTTGACTGTGCTGCTGTTCCTCAGCACATCTGTCCCTGTGGTCAGTCCTTGGCCCATAGGAAAAGTGTCCTGTGTGCCATGAAAGGATATGTGGTAGTGGTGACATTTGTCAGTCTCTCTCTCTGGTGTAGCTGCAGCTTGCGTAAAAAGCTGGCTGCCCCTGCAGTGAGCAGATGGGATAAACCTTTAGCATTTGCATCATAGAGTGGTGGGTGTTGGCAGGGACCTCTGAAGTCACCTTTTCCAACCCCCGTGATCAAGTGGGGCCACTTGACCAGGATTGTGTCCAAATAGCTTTTGAATATCTCTAGGGATAGTCTCCTCAGTCTCCTGGGGCAACCTGTGCCAGTGATTAATGCCCCTCACAAAAAGTGTTTCCTCATGTTCAGAGGGCACCTCCTGTGTGTCAGGCTGTGCCCCAGGTGTTGCTCGGTGCCACTGAGAGAGCCTGGCTCCATCCCCTGCACAGCTTCCCCTCAGCTTGATGAGATTCCACTAAACCTTCTCCAGGCTGAACAGTCCCGGCTTTATCAGCCTTTCTCATGGGGAAGATGCTCCTGTTCCTCAGTCATCTTATTGGCCCTTGGCTGGAGTCTCTCTTCTGCTGGGGAGCCCAGCACTGGCCACAGCACTCCAGGTGTGGCCTCACCATAGCTGGATCGAGGGGAAGGATCACATCCCTCCACCTGCTGGTGATGCTTTGCCTGACACTGTGATCCTTCAGCGCAGCAAAGACCCATTGTTGGCTCATGTTCAGCTTAGTGTCCCCCTGGACCTACAGGTCCTTTCCTGGCCAGCTGCCCTCCAGATGGGTGACATCTTTGTGACACCTGGTCCTTTGTTGATGGGAATTCTCTGCATTGGGAAGCTGAAGCTTCTCCATTGCTTGTGAAGCAGCTTTTGTGTCTGTCCTGGACAGGGATATTTTGAATTAAATGCACAGGGTGTTCCTGGACATTTTTTGGAATGTCTACAAGATGTGCATTAGCATCTGGTAATCTAATACCCAATAAGGACTAAAACACAATCTTTGGAAGAATAGCTCTAACGAGAAGAGAAAATTAAAGTGCTTCTTTCGTCGTTTTATGATCGGAAATCAACCTGACCTAAGAGCAAAATTTAAAGTGAAACTTTCATTAGGGTGGTTTTGTCCTCACAGTTCACAATGGAGTAGGACTTGCCCATGCACATCAGCACTTCTTGGTATTTGGTCACGAAGGGGGCTGAGTGCCCATTGCCCAGCCAGTCTTCCTTTTTCTTCCTATTAAAATTCACCAGTTTGCCAACAGGTAAGACTCTCCAAGTCCCGGGAAGAGTTAGGCTGTAGAGTTTTGGATCTTGCCACCAGCCTTAAGGATGCTGCATAGTGGAAAAAGCCTGTTATCTTTTTCCATTGATCTTGCTGGCATGAATTCATGTAGGTCAGGTAGGCTTTTATATTACCAGATCAATAAATGCCCTCATTCAGGAGTTCTGTATGGCATCTACTTCAGGAGACCAGTAAACCAGCTCTTTCCTTGAGCACCTTCAGTCATAAAAGGGTTTTTTTTTATGCTTAAAAAGTACCACTGGATAGCAATTCGTTGTACTTATTTGAGGTTTCAGTACCATGCCCACCTCAGCCCATGATGCAGAGTACACATGAAGCTTTTGTTATGATAATGGCTCTGCTCAGGTGTTCTTCACTTGGTTTGTTTTTGCTGTCCAAACACCAGCTGTTGTAACCTGGGCAATGGAAGCCACTCACAGTGCTGGTGCAATTGGACATAAATACAAAGCTGCAGGTGGTCAGTGGTATTCTGGCTCTCTAGAACCAGTCCAGTCCCCCACAGGCTCAGTACAATAGCCCAGGAATATAGCCCTGTCCCAGTTTTTTTATAAATCTGATCAAAACAGAAGCAGTTTTTGAATGATCCTGTGGCCAGTACAACCAGTCCATGAGAGAGAGGCTGCTCTCACTACAGATGGCTTGTAAAGCTGTGGTGAGCTTTCAGTCTCTCTTGATTTGTGCACTACTGGCACTGGAGCCACGTTGCTTGCTCTGAGCCACTCTCCATCGTATGGAAGTGCTTCATCTGCACTTTGCCTTGGTTGCTAGTGTGGAAAAGAGAAATCTTCTGCATGTATTGCCCAATTTCATTTCTGTAGTTTAAATCTGAACAGTTTCTTAGCCAACTTCCTCCATAGCCAACCTACAGGCTCTAGCAGCCCAAGTTCACCTTTTTTCCAGTTCTCCTGAAGCGTGCTGGTCATGCCCTCGTCCTGCTGTGCTGCTCTGGCCTCTTTCACTGTGATGTCTCTGCTTCCATGTCTGTCACAGCCTTTATTCCATCTTCTGCTTTTTTTGGGTGAAATGAGAGTTTTCTGGGCTCACACTTGTAGCAGCCCTTGAGTGGATGACATCAGCTCCTGCTCTGCCTTGAGCTGATGGGAAAAGCCCGATGCCAAATGAGCAGCGTAAACTGGAGCTGCCCATGGCTGTAAACCAAAGTCTTCTTCCCCAGCCAGGCAGCCCACTGGTGGCTCAGCCCTTCCTAGGAAAGCAGCCCCCCTCTTCTAGGAAGGGAGAGGCTGTCCTTTGGAGTCAGCATCCCTGCTTTGACAGGAGGCACTGGTGGATTTGCTGTTGCCAGAGCAGCAGCACCTGTGGCACTGGTGGCACGTGGGATCCTTCCTGCAGCTTGCTGTCAGTGTTGCTGGAAAGGGCCTTGCACATGTGTGAGCGGCCCAAGCCAAGCTGGGAGGCACTGCTGCCTCTGCCCACACCAGCATATGGTGCTTGGCAGCACCTTCACTGGCCACCTCTGTTCCCCCTGACCCAAACTTTTGGGCTGCAGCAACTTGGCAGATACTGTTTGTTGACTTGTGTTTCACAGGAGGTCATTCTGAGTGGCAGGAAAGCCTTTTCTGGCCTTAAAACATGTGGCCCTACAAGCCATGTGGTAGTTATTCCACCAGCTAAATTTAACTGGAGAATTGCTCCTGACTCTCCTGAGCTTGAGAGGTTGAGGAGATTGTTTCACACCGAAGTCATTTGGGTGTGCAGGATGGAACAGGAACCTTTGCCACTCCTCTAGCAAAATTCCTAGGGTTTTTTCTTAATTTTATTTCCATGTATTAACATAGAGTTGGGTTGGCTTGTGTTTTCTTTGGTCAGGAAAAATTTGCCTTCAGTAGGATAATGACTTGGGGAAGTTTCTCCCCTATTTGTTGCTTTTATCACAGAATGAGGCATGCAGATTGTTCTGCACATAGCTCTTGCCAGCTGATGCAGTTTGGAGGCTCCCTGTTGTAGTCTGTAGGAGAGAAGTGTGAGGATGGCTTTTCTGGTGAGGGCAGGTCTAGTTCTAGTGGTTTACTATTTCTGCAGTGAAGAGTTGCCTCAAGTGCACTAGAGTCTACAGAAGTAGCTCATGGAAAGTATCCTGTAGTAGCCTCAGTGAGGGGCTAAAATAGTCAAAAAAATGGAAATAGATCAGTGCATAGCTAAGCTCTCTGTCACCATAGGGCAGATGCACACTAAAGGAAAAGGTGAAGTCCTCCTATGATGGGGGATCCATTTGTCATTCCCAGCAAATCCAGGTGAGGTTGATTTACAGATCTCAGGAAAGTGTTTGATGAAAAACCATTATTCTCCTCTGGCACCTCAGCTTTTTTGGTTTAGCACATGTTCCAGTATGTTCTACAATTTTTTGCACTTAAATTGTTTAGCTGTAAGATGCAAATCAACAATCCCCCCATGCTTGGGTTTATTTTCATTTTCTCTTGCCTGCGCGGTTCTTCCAGATGTTGTGTGGAATGTCTTCTGTCCTCTGCAGGGTAGCCATAAATCGAAGGGATTTTTTTTTTTTTTTAAGTCTTACTGTGCCTGCTGGTGTTCCACTGTGCCTGCAGCCTTCTGGAGAGCAAAACAGTGTGTGAGGCTTGGATTCACCTGGATTCAAGCATCTAAATTGTAACGTCAGGTGTGAGCTGGGCAGGTAGATGCCTCTGCTGTGAATGGAGTTGGGAGCAAGTTGTTCATTGCTAAAACTAATCAGGCTGAATTCCATCCTTTCTATCGAATGCATGTTGCTGGTAACATATTTCATAGGATTCAATGGATCTCTGTATGCTCTCTGGATTTGTATTTCTCATTTTTGTCTCAACAGTAACACAGATTCTTTTCTCTTTCCAGGGTGACTGTTGGATCTGTATGGAGCTCATGTCTACCTCGTTTGATAAGTTTTACAAATATGTATATAGTGTATTAGATGATGTTATTCCAGAAGAAATCTTAGGCAAAATCACTTTAGCTGTGAGTATTTTGTTAAACCTTTTTGTTGAAGATAATTGAAAAGTTCATGTCCTCGTTCAGATCACACTCCATGTGAAAAGCTGGTTGGTCTGCGGAGCAGAATTGCTGCTTCTGTTTGCACCACACTGGGAAGGGTTCTTCAGGGTGCTCATGACTTTTCCACAGTGTGTTGCATGGTGTAAAAGGTGGTCCTGGGGTCAATAATCAGTTTATAAACAGACCCCAGGACCAGCCTCCTGCTCTGTCTGCTTGAATGTGGGCAGCAGCAGCACAGGCACCAGCCCAGACCAGAGAAGCTTCTGGCAGTCTTGTGCAAAGGCTCCCAAAAGGACTGGAGAACCTGGCTGATGTTTTCTTGATTTAACCTGGAGGTTCTGGCCTGATGAAAAGTCAGGTAATTGAAACAGTTGTGACCTGCTGAAAAAAGTACAGCATAGGGCTTGAAATAAGTTATTGCTCAGGATAATTAACATCAGAGATTGTTCTGGCTCCACTCCTTGCTCCCGTCTCCCAGAGTGGGATCTTTCCAGGTCACAGGGCATTTGTGTTCACTTAAGCCCATACCCTCTCTTATATCACTTTCTGTTTGCAGGAAAGGTTCAGAGAAAAATGCTTTTATTATGTGGTATATTACATCATTGATATCTCAATGTATTAAGTGCTTTCCCTGCCCTGTTCTTGGAGTTCCAAAAATTTAATAATCACGGGACTCTTACAGCATCTGCTTATTTTTCATCTATTTCTCTTTCCTAGACTGTGAAAGCACTAAACCACTTAAAAGAAAACTTGAAAATCATTCACAGAGGTGAGTTCTTAATGTCTTTTTTTAAGCTCATGTCTTTCCTTCTCATCTGTTAAAATAATTGCAAGAATTGTGAGCAGCCTTCGGTTCACGCAGAGTGCAAATAGCACCCGTACCACCGCGAGTCTGAGTGCAGGTTTTGAACAAGTGTCCCCAGTGCCTGTTCTGTTGCCCCCTCAGCCTGTGCTTTTTCCATGTAAGTGTGATTTCAGGGATTTCACTCTGGGGCTGGCTCCATCCCCTCGTGCTCCTGCACAGTATCCTTGGTGCCAGTGGTCGGGATCCAGCGCCAAGGGTGACGGCGACAGCGTGGCACTGCCGGCCTCAATCCTCTGCAGCTGCTCTGCTTGAAATTGAAACCTCCAGCCGTGACTTACTGGTTTAAATTTCTTTCCCCTGCAGACATCAAACCTTCCAATATTCTTCTGGACAGAAATGGAAATATTAAACTCTGTGACTTTGGCATTAGCGGACAGCTCGTGGACTCCATTGCCAAAACGCGGGATGCAGGGTGCCGGCCGTACATGGCGGTGAGTGGGATGAGCCCTGGGCTCTGTGGGATCTCAGACCCCTGTCATCAGCCTTTTTCCTGTGGGATGAACACCCCTTTGCTGGATGAAACTGAGCTCTGGATCGAGTACTGCTGTGGCAGTGTCATCCAGACTGTGGCAAAGTGACCAAATTCTTGGTTTTTTGCTGGGTTCCTCTGCTGCTGCAAGGGCTGTGGTGCTGGCGTGGAGAGGAGCTCTGTGCCTTCCAGCAGCTCCAAAACACCAGCGCCCGGGGGAGCAGGGCTGTCAGAGTGCGGGTTTGTCTTGTTCTGCAAGAAATCCATTTGCTCTGGTAAGATTATGTCACAGGAGTTATTGCAGAGCAGAATCACAGTGATTTTTGTAAACCGTTTTAATTCCAAAGTGTGCCAGAACTTCATTCCAGGAGAATGTGATTCTGGAGAGCGGCAGTAGCAGAGCAGCTGTGTGGAAATTGCTGAGGCTGAGCCGTGGCTCCTGGGAGTCTGTTGCTTGTTTGCTGCCCTCCCCCTCCCAGAGAGAAAAGCTGTAGTGGTGATTTTGGAAGCTGTCTGAGGGTTTTAAACACTTCAGTGCTTTAAGGTGCTTTGAAAATACATCTCTGCTCTCACATGAGCCGAGGGTACCTTGTGCAGGGAGCTATGTGCCTGCTGCTGTTCATATAACTTTAATTTTAGTGCCTGTGTTTAATTTTTGTTACATATTTATGGCTCTGTATGCTGAAAAATACTGTTTTCTGAACTCTTTTTATCTACCACTGAGTAGAAAAATGGAAAATATCTCTCTGTTAAGGTACAGTTCCCATCTGGCCCAGGCCATGGCTCTCAGATGACTTTTATCTGACTGTGGTGTCCAAGGCAAAACCTGTCTGCCCTGACTCTGATCTTTCTTTGAGCCATGGGTAGGTGGTTAGCTCTGCTCAGGCTGTTGGTGTAGCTATGCCATGACAGTTGCTGACATGTCTGTGAATAGCTGCAGTGCTTCCTTTTCCCCTGGGATGTGGGTGGGTGAGTGCTTCCATAGCCCTTTGGTTTTCCTTTTCCCTGTCTGTCCACGTGCACTCTGATTTGTGCAGCTCCATCAGCAGCTCCAGACTTGGGTGGACTTTTAAGTGAGCGAAAGTGTTGCAGTTCAGTTTGTGTTTTTCAGAGCCTTGGCATGGCACAGGGTTTGTGGGGCAGCCAGCAGCTGGCAAGTGATGTGGGAGACGACTGGCCTCTTCCCTGCTGCTCTGCAGCCTCAGTGACTCCTTTCCAAGTACATGAGCAGTTCCACGTACCAGGAAGCCTGGGACATGGGGAGATGTCCCCAGTGTGCAGGCACATCTGCCAGCTATTTCTCCAAGCCAGCAGAGGCTGATGTCTGAAGGGATGCTGTGATCAAAGCTGGATATACCTGGGAAGGAGTCAGGCCGCCACACTCCTCTCAAAAGGAAAATAGTGGTTTTTTAGTGTAAAATAGGCCAAGAATAGTAGCTCTGTTCAGCTGGGGAAGCTCTGCTGAGGGCTGCTGGATGCTTCTCCCTGATTGATAGTGTCTCGTTTTGCAAGGCCCACCAACCCCATGGCACTTGCCCCCTGAAGGAACCTGGTCCCCACATAGCTGTTGGTAACAAAGGCACGGGATGTCGGCCAGTCTGGCTGCGAGTGGTCTGAGGAGGCAGCAGGAGCCGTGTCCAGCTGCCAAGCAAGTGCTGTGTGCTTGAACTGAAATTGTTGGAGCTGTCACAACGAGCGGCGCCTCAGCCTTGGAGCTGCAGTGCCGAGAGGTTGTTTTGCTTTTGGCTTTCAGCTCCCCTGCAATTGTTAGAGTGAGCAACGGCCTGTGTGTTGGTACCTCGTGTTCCCTGAAGGAAAGAAAGGCAGGACTGAGTTCCCAGGCAGCCGCTGGCCCCTGGAGCAGCCAGGGCTGTTTTGAGCCCTCCTCAGCCGTGCCCTGTGCTGATGCCAGCGCTGGGGGTTTGCTCCAGGTTCCACAGCCTTCGCCCAGCAGCGGGTGCTCCTGGCCAGCCCTGCATCCTCCCTGAGTGCTGCTCCCTGTGATCCCTGCCTTGCCTCTGGCTGTGTGGGTGCTGCTGAGAGTGGGCTCTGTGTGCCAGGCTGGAGCTGGTGGCCTTTGTGACGTTACTGCTTTTTGCCTTCTGAATGCTCCAGTGAACCCAGTGCCTGTGTCAGAGAGGAGGGGTGGGACTGGAAGTGCTTGGTTTAGGTAGGAGTGGAGGGGTGGGCCCAGCCAGCGTGAGGATGGATGTCCTGCCCTGCCCTGCTCCTTCAAGACCTCCAGGAGTAGAGTGTGATGGTGTCACTGTCATCCTTGGTCACTCAGGTCCTATTCCCAGGTCAGCTTGGAGCCTCTGGCTGCGAACTGTGGCTTCCCACTTCTCCCTGGTGAAGGTGGACAGTTGCTGCTGGCGTTGCTGTCAGGGCCAGCTGGATGTCCTTGTGTTCAGATGGTTCAGGCAGAGATCAGGCCATGTATGGCTGTGTTTGTATTGCTGGGGCTTGGAAGAGAGGGAGGATGTGTGGTGCCCACTGCTCATGTTTCAGTCAAGATGCTGGTGCTCAGGTGGACACCGAGCTAGAGAAGCCCTGTGGCAGCCTGTACCCTTCTCTGATGCATCCATACCCTGTCCCTTCACCTCATCAGCACATCCAGAGATGGGTCTCCACCTCAGCCATTTCCTTTCCTGCTTACACTTGGCATCAGAAGGACACCTGGCCTGAGCCAGGCTTTGTCTGCACCCCTTGCTCCAGGTCCCCAGAGTGTGACGTGGTGACTCTCCCTTCCTTGGTGTTAATTGCTCCCATGTGATCGACATGGAAAATTCTCAGCATTCTTCCTGCTCTGTATTTAGATGGGATTTATTTTGGTCCATCCTGCTCTCCCTTTAACTGTGCCACCATGGTCTAGGGCCAAATGCCCGTTGCTCTGTTCGGTCACAGGAGCAGGGTGCCCCTCGTGGGAGCCTGAGACAGCCAGCTCTGTGTCACCAGTGCCACCCATCCCACCAGCCCTTTTGAGCAGTTTGGCCCTGCCCAGAGCAGCTGCTCCCCATGCAGTGCCTTCCTTCATCTGCAGCCTGGCAACTGCTCTGCTGTGGCACATTGCTGTGCATCTGTGCTGTGGGGGTCACAGCACTGGCCAGGCCAGCATCCCCATAATTTGATGTGTCCTGAGCTGGTCCATCCCTGGTGGCAGCTTCCAGACATCATGGTGTGTCCCCAGTAGAGTTCAGGGCTGGGCCACCTGCTGCTGCTGCACTTCTCAGCTGCATCTGCCATGAAATCATATTAAAATGTAGCTTACAAAGCAACCAGGGCTTTCAGAGTATTTCCTGTACCCCATAATTTAGAATTTATTGCTATTCAAGTATCTTTATTATTGTTGTAGTCAAAACTGAATGAGACCCTGTTTTATTTGACATGTTAATGATTATATTTTTAACTAAAGAAGGCAGACTGAGGTTTCTCATAAAGATGACATGCAAGGCATAAAGATGTTTTTTGCTGGCTCACCTCTCTGGATAACTTGCTCTTAGGTGTGAATCACCCCTGTCTGGCTCAATATTGCTTTCTATGAAAGACATTTTGCATGTCTTAAAGCCTTGTAACACCATAGTTGCCTTCAAGGGATGACCAAAACCTTGTTAAGAGGAGCTTTTCTTAAAGCACATTGTTTTTAATAGTTTCTTACTATCTGGTTGGGGAGAAGAGTCCTGGTAGATGCTGCTAAGCCTTGCTCCCCAAGGCAGTGGATGAGATGTTGATTCCAGTTCTTACGATGCCTTGGGAGCAATTTGGCCGTGAAAACAGAGAAAGTGAGACTTTGCGTTAAAGAAATCCCAAAGTCGAACAAAACTAAATAAGACAGTCACAATTATTCAAGGTGTTTGTGCAAAAGGAAGGAAAACCCGAAGCATTGGACTGTGATAAGTTGCCATTTCTGATCACCTTTTACACTATACCCCCATAAAATCAGTGTTTTAAGTGATTCCTTGAGATGTGTCTCTGCTGGGCTTGGATGGCTGCCCTGGCCACAAGCTTGCCTGCGGAGCTGTGCCAGGCTCAGAGTTCTTTCTGGGTCTGCAGATGCTTCTCGTTGCTTCCTGCACGGCACAGAGCTTGACTGGTCCTTCTTCCCGTTTCAGCCGGAAAGGATAGATCCCAGCGCGTCCAGGCAAGGCTACGACGTGCGCTCAGATGTCTGGAGCCTGGGGATTACATTGGTAAGTGCAGGGCTTTGCAGCCTGGGCGCTCTGAGCAGCGTGGAGGTGTCACGTGTGGGCAGCACAGCGCAGCTCCTGTGCGTGCTGTGGCTGAAGTGGGCATTTCCTGGCTCAGGAACAGGCTGAATGCTGTCCACGGTTCTCCTGAGCCCCTGCGGATGCGTTTGGCTGCAGCTGTGTTTTGCAGAGAGCAAGATGTGAGCAGGGGAGAGGTGTTGGGTTGTAAATGAATTTTGTGTTCAACACCTGAGATGAGGAGGGGTGCTGAGTGTGGTGGTGCAGAGCACAGCACCCAGCCTGTGTGAATAAGCCTCTGGCAGCTCTGGCAGCTGCTGTGCTTTGGCTGCACAGAGACTTTGGTTAACCCTGGATTCTGATTCCTCACTGGCTTAACCACAGCACTGCTAGCTGCACACATTGATACAGTGAGAAGCTCTTACTTTCTCCAGGTTGTGAAGCAGAAGAGAAAGCAGAAGCAATTAAGTATGAGCCAGTAGCTTCTGTTTTCATCACTGATTTTTAAAAAAAACTAATTTTCATTATCCTTCGAGGAGCAGGGAGTTGGATTTAGGGATCCTTATGGGTCCTCTCCAACTTGAGATATCATATGATTGTGTTATTCTCATTATCCATTTTTCTCCAGTGGTTGTTACGATGCTTGGGAAGGGACTGGAGGATCTCCTACCCTGGTTTGTTTTATAGTCAGTGGAGGAGCAGACATGGCCAGCACGAAAGCATGGCCTGGTCAGGGTAAGTCTGGCCATGCTCCTCATACAAGACAGCAGAACTTACTGCTGGGTAAAAGCTTCCCTCTACTTAGAATCATACAGGGACTAGGATGAAGAATCTTATCCCAGTCTTCCTTCTGGGGGGGTTCAAGGTTGTTGCAGACAGTTTTTTGCCCTGACTGAACTGACCTGATGTAAACCTGCCTGGTGCTGTTGCTGTCTCCCTGCAGTACGAGCTGGCCACAGGGCGATTCCCCTACCCCAAGTGGAACAGTGTATTTGACCAGTTGACACAAGTAGTGAAAGGAGACCCACCACAGCTGAGTAACTCAGAGGAAAGGGAGTTTTCCCCAAGTTTCATCAACTTCGTCAACTTGTGGTAAGTGTGTGCTGCTGAAAGCACTTGGAGGTGGCTCGTTTTGTTGGCTGGTATTTGGCAAGAGTCACGTGTCCAGCACTTCCTGGCTTCTTTTTACGTTTCTGCACCAGCATGAGGGTGAGGACCTTTGCTGCCCCTCGCTGTCCCTGCACGGTGCCAGGCCAGGTGTCAGTGGCAGTCCAGGTGCCAGCGGCGCCTCTCAGGAGGGGACACTTCCCAGCTGCCCTTGGGCAGCTGTGTCACCTCTCTGGTCCCTTCCCAGTGGCTCTGGCCTGCTCAGTGCTGGCTGTGCCACCGGTGCTGGGGACGAGCCAGGAGGGGTTTGGCTGTCTGCTGTCAGACACAGCCCCAGCCCCTGCTGGGATGGCTGTGAGGGAGGGAGGGAGGGAAGTGTGTGGTCACTCACAGTGCAAGGATGGGTTTTCCACAAAACCAAAGGTGGTGAGTCCCACTGCGACAGCATCGTGTCTTGTTAAATTTTGTATTTGATGTCTGTAACATTTTCCCTGATCCCACGTTCTCCTAATTATCTTTATGCTTTCTTTAGCCTTACAAAGGACGAGTCCAAAAGGCCAAAGTACAAAGAGCTTCTGGTGAGTTCTCAGTGCCAGCCGGGCAGCTCTGCTGGTCACACAGCAGGGCTGGGCTGCACGTCCCAGGTCACTTCTCATCTCAGGCCAGCAGGGCAGTGTGTTCATCTCCACAGCTGGAGGAGCACCACCTCCATGCCACTGCCTGTGGCCTGCAGTGATGGGCGAGATCATGGGTGTCTGTACAGCAAGGCAGGGGGTCAGCAGGGGAGGTGGCCCATGGCAGCAGGCCACGGTCCCTGCAGTGGGACCATGGAAATGCTGCCTTTGCTCGAGGTCCTGATCCCATGCCAGAGCCCTGCCAGGTTGCTGGCCAGCACTGTCATCTGTCAATGCCTCCAGCACACAGCTCATATGGGGCTGGGCAGAAGGGAGATCTGAAGGAGCAGAGCCCTGGAGTCAGGCAGTAGCAGGGCCTGTCTGTGGCAGGGGTGCTGAAGGAGAGAGGGCAGCAATGCTTTTGGTTTGGATCAGTCACACGTGGCTCCTTGTCAAGGAGCTTGGGGCACCTGGAAGGCACCTCTTCAGAGGCTGTGGTTCCACAATCAGCCCTGGGGTTTCACATCGCCTGGTGTGAAAGGGGTTTGCCTGATCCTGGCCCAGAACCTCTGTGATGTTATGTCCCAGCTGCTCTGATCTGGGTCTGGCCTGTGCTGCCTGCTGGGCATAGCAGAGAGTCAGGGCTCAGGAGAGCAAGGCTTGGGTTTGACCTCTGCAAGCCACTCCCTGTCACTCTCCCCGCTGTGACAAGGCTGATGATGAAACCTCTCCTGAAAGTATTTCAGTAAATGTCAGTGCTACAGAGGAGCTGCTGGTCCTGCACCCTCACTACCTCCTGCCTGCCAGCTCCTGACAGTCTGGAGTCCTGTCCTACCTCCATTAACCTCCCAAGTTAAAGACATGGATTCCCAAAAGCCATGGATGAGGCTGTGCCCTGGTGTCCTACAGCCACCACAAAGCCGTGTTCTTGCACCAGACAAGTTCACCAGCTCAGTTTTTGTCTGAGGAGCACACTCCAGGAGGGTGACCATAACTGTTGTTTTTTATCTGATTCCAGAAACATCCCTTCATCCTGATGTATGAGGAACGCACAGTGGATGTTGCATGCTATGTTTGTAAAATCCTGGATCAAATGCCAGCAACTCCCAGCTCTCCAATGTACGTGGATTGATACTGCTGCTACATCAAACTCTAGAAAAAGGGCTGAGAGAAAACAAGCTGTAAAGAATTTTCATCACATATTGCAGTGTTTTTAATGCTCGCCCAGACACCATGTGCAATAATATTGGTGTTATTTCCATCCTGTCTGTATACTGTTGTCACATATAAAGTGCATCCCTGTAATACCTGATCACACAGTGTTAGTGTTGGTCACAGAGAGACCTCATCTTGCTCTTTTGTGGACATATTCATGAAATGTGGAAATAAGTACATTTATTTGTTGACCGTGATTGGATAGCACCTAAAATTCATTTCTAGACTCAAAACTTGGAGACTCCTCAGCAGCTACTGGAAAGATTTTTCTCTCAAACTCTTCCAATTGTTGTTTCAAGTAATAATAAAAAGCAAACAAACAAAAGTTAGGCGTTGTCTGTCTGAACATTAAGAGACTTTGCCTGGAGGGAGAAGAACTTGCTTAACCAACGAGATGCTTTGCCTTGTGGAGCTGGAAAGGCAAAGGAGAATTTTATTCTTCACAAAGTGCAATAGATTTACTGCTATGAAATTCTGTTGCTTTACAGTCGCAGTGTACTTTCTGGGGACAGTGTGCTCAGCTGAACTTCCTGTTAAAGAGAGATCATGTTAAATATAGTGAATATGTCTGTACCAAAAATATGTTGCGTTGAAAGAGGCTAACATTAAACTATTGAGATGGGACATAATGTATTCTTCCTCCTTTTACCAAGCCAGCCACTCTTCACTCTTAACTAGGTGTCCTGTAAATTGTTACCTGGTAAGATAAGACCTTTGACCTGAAGAATTATTAAACTACTTGATTGAATTTAACCTGCTTGTTGACCTGGTTTATAGTGCACAGTGCTCACCACCCACTGGCTTTGCTTTGCCTTCACCCAGTGCCATCCACAGAGGCTGCAGCTGCTCGAATGGGCCACCAGCTGCTGGCTGTGAGTCCTGGCCAGTGTTTCTCATGTTCCTGCTGTCCCCAGCCCTGGTGCTTGTGCCTGTGGCCCAGCCCAGCCCTGCCAGCCCCATGTCCCTCACAAGTCCAAACCTGAGCTCCTCCTTCTCGCCACGGCAGGCAGGATGGAGGAGTGGCCCTGGCTGCCACGGGGCTCTGTGCCCACCACACCCTGCTGAGCTTGCTGGAGACAATTCACCACCACCTGGAGATTGAACCTCTTCTGTGACCTCCACAGCTCTGGTGCTGCGCCCAGAGCAAACCTCTCTGAGACTGCTGGGTGCAGCAGGAGATGAGGTGGAGATGAAGGAGCATCTAACTCCTCTCAGCTGGCCCAGCAAGGCCAGGCACGCTGTCATCTTCTGGTCCATTCCTAAGTGAAACAGCACACCAGGCTTTTCTGTTTAATTGACATTTTTTTCAAAGATTAATTTTTCTTGGAAACTTCCCCCCCCCCCTTCCCCCCGCAAATATTGCAGTTTTCAGGTGTTTAGTAGCACACCAGAGATAGAATGGAGGCTGCAGGGTCTCTGCTGTCCATTTTGAGCTGATTTAGGTGCTCAGTAGGACATCACCAGTGTTAGAGCAACCTCCCATCAGAGCTCAGCTGCAAGCCCGGACGCAGTGGGAATGAAAACACCGTGGTGCTGGCAGGATCCCCAAGGAAGGGCTTCCCCCGTCTGACCAAAGCCACCGCGTGCAAAGCAGCCCGAGACAGAGCTGAGGAGCAGCCAGCACATCCCCGCGGGGAAGGAGAGCGGGGCCGTGCCCCGGGACACGCTGGTGCCTGCCGGCCGCCAAGGGGACGCGTCCCGCGGGCTGCCGGAGCTGCTGCTGCTGCTGCTGCTGGCACCGGGGCTGCTGCGAGCCCTGGCATCCCTCGGTCCTGCCCTTCCTGCACTGTGCTCCTCTTGGGCTGCTCCTCAGGCAAGGCAGTCGCCAGAGTCTCCCCAAAACACACAAGGCAGAGTTTTCTGCTCCTTCCCGACAGCTCTGGGGCATCCTGCATAAGGATCAGTGAAACCCGTGCGTGTCTAAAGCAGTCATTCTGTCCCCACCCCCTGAGCCTTTCTCAGGCAAATCCCCGCGGAGCCGGGATTCCTCTCTCCAGCCTTCAGCCCCTGGAATGGGACTGCGGGCGCTCCAGCTCTCGAGGGGTGCAGGCTGGGGGGCTGAAGAGACCTGCACCCAGGAAGGGCAGCCACATGCGGGGCTTTGCCCCTCCCTTCGGGGCTTAAAGTCTGACTCACTTCCCCCCGGTGGCAGGGAACCCAAAAACCTCTCAGAGGGCCAGCTCTGAGATGGATCCTCCCAAAACACGCGGGACTGCCTTGCCCTGCCCTGTCGGGATGGCTGGGTCTGTGCTCTGGTGCTGACCCATCTCTAGCCCAGGACCAGTTTGCTGGGAATGGAAATGCAAAGCTTTGAGCTGCCAGTGACAGGAGTGAGGTGCTGCTGCCTAGGTGGCTGTACAGCACAGGTTTGGCCTATTCAACAGAGATTATTATAAATTATTAAGGGTGCACCATTTATTGCAATGTATCTTTATTAAAAAAAAATAAAAAGGTGTATAGTGTTCAGAAGCTGTGAAAATAGTGTAAGAACTGTACATTGTGAATTCTGGTTATTATTTTTTTTCTTGTACCATAGAAAAAATGTATAAAAATATCAAAAAGCTGATGTGCAGGGATGTTGCCTTATTGTTTGTAAAATGAAGCTCAGGAACATAACTGCTTCAAAGAGCTTCCGAATATTTTATCCGGTATCCTGGTTTGACTTCCTCCTCTATTTAAGCTATTATTCATGGATCAGAGTGTTTATGTAATAGTTCTATCCTTTTGCCTGCAGGTCAGTTGTAATAAAACTAAGATGTGACTGTGACCTTGTTATTTTCATTTTGTAAGGTCAGACATGAACGAGAAGGTTCACTAAGAGCTGTGGAATACCTGCCTTCCAGGCCTGTCCTCCAGGTGGAAGAGGAAAGCGACCTTCAAACCTGCTTGTGCCAGATGAAAGACGTGTAGGGACCCCTGGATGTATTTTCTGTTTCTGGAAGACTGCTGGGCCCTCGGTGTGTTCGGGTGCCTCTCGGGCGAGCACTGTTTGCAGCGCAGGGAGGTTCTGGTGGCTCAGGACACCTTGTCCCTGTGAGGAGGGCAGGTGGTCGTGCCCACCCTCCTGGGAAAGGGCAGCTGGTGCTCCCAGCTGTGATGGCTGCTGGAGTTTTGCAAGAGCAGTCAAGGTCTGCAGAGCCCAGATGATCTCAGAGTCCTGGGTAAGTCCTGCTGCCTGGTGCTGGGACGTGTTTCTTCTGCCTGGAAGCCATGGAGGGCTTGGAATCTGCCCAGTCGAGTGGGCAGAACTGGACCCCAGCAGCCCCACTGGGAAAGAAGAGTGTCGGGGGAGAGGGCTTGGCCACGAGTGCCTGTCCTGCTCCAGTGGGATGGATGGGACAGTCCAGGAGTGCCCAGCCCAGAGAGGGGAGAGCCAGAGCATCCTGCAGGGATCACTGGTCATGGCATAGCTCAGGATCAGGAATAGTTGGGAGTGGGTGGACACCAGCTCTTGCAGGGTCTCATCACTTGGAGGGTGACAGTTGTGTCGAGAGAAGGGAAGGCAGGGAAGACAAACGGAGCTGAAGAAGGTCTTGCTGTGTAGAGATGCACAGTGTGAAAGGTTCACATAGCTCAAGTCTGTCACTTTCCCTAGATTCTGTGTTCCCACCACACCAAGCCTTTTTCTGGGGCTTTTTGTTGCCAGCACAATACTTCAGAGATTTTTGGGTCACCTGCTGTCCTCACTCTTCAGTTAGAATCCAAGATCCCTCATTTAGTGATGGAAGATGGCAAAATCTGGGCACACACCAGGGACGGTCCTTCCTGACTGGGCAGCCGCTGGAGAGCACAGCTCCTCACCTTATAGCCCTGTGTTCCCTGAACTAGGAATGCTCTGGAATTCTGTTCCTTTGGCACTGCCACCTGCCTTTGCATCCTGGGATTTGCCCTGAGGAAGCTGTCACAGCTGAAGGAGCTCGCAGGCGCTGGTGGCTGCATGTGAGTCCACCTGCCCATCCCTGCACGGGATGGTCCCATGCTCTGCAGGAGGGAGGGGATCCCTCAGCTCTGTTCCCCTGTGACCTGGCGTACTGGAGGGAATGTATTCGTGGACATTTCCGTCCCTCTCAACTGCTCCTTGTTGAACTCAAGTTCTCCCCTCCCTCTGGACTCCTTCCTGCCTGCGGGCACTCCACTGCCTTCACCGAGGATCCCGTTGTCACTGTGTCACTGCTGAGGCAGCACAGAAAAACTCTCACCTCGTCCCAGGTGCTGCTGGTGTCTGCAGCAGGATCCATTCCTGCACAGGGCCGCTGCTGCTGCTCCTGAGAGCCCTTGGACAATTCCAACACTCCTGAGTGATGTGTGATGGCTTTCTCCAGCCCTGGGGCTGGGAGTTTTCCTTTGGGCCTCACGGCCAGGCCCACATGGCTCAGCTCTGGCTCTCCCTCTGTACCAGCACACGGGCTCTGGGGCTGCCCTGGTTTCCACGCTCAGTGCCAAGGCTCAGGAGCCAAGGTTTGGGCCAGCCTCCCAGAAGACTTGGAGCCACTGGCCACTGTCTGTGCTCAGTGGCCTAGACTGGCACCTCACACCAGTTCCTCACACCTTTGTGCCCACTGGCACACCCGAGGTGCTTCTTAGATCTTCAACAAGCATCATTCAGCATCCAGAAAATCCCACTGTGCTCTGTTGTGGGTATTACGTGTCTGGGGAGCTCCAAGACCAGCTTTGAGGTTTGGATGAGCTCAAATCCATCCCTGCCTGGACCCAAGCAGGTGGAATTCAGATGTGCACCATTACCTGTTCTCTCAGGAGCACTTCAAGCTGCATGGGCAGTATTTCCATTAATACTCTGGCATGGCTTCCCCTGGCCTTCATCCCAGCCCTGTCTCTCCTTTGGGGGCCAGGTAAGTACAAATGAAGGGCTCAGGTCTGTGTTGCAGGGGGTTCCCCCTGTGCTGGCACTCCTGGGACACCTCCAGTCTCGGGGGCAGTTCTGGGCCCCTCATGAAAAGAAAGACATTGAGGGGCTGGAGCGTGTCGAGAGAGGGAGTGGAACTGGGACAGGGGCTCAGCCTGGAGCAAAGGAGGCTCAGGGGGAACCTTCTGGCTCTGCACAGCTCCCTGACAGGAGGGGGCAGCCGGGGGGGTCGGGCTCTGCTCCCAGGGAACAGGGACAGGAGGAGAGGGAACGGCTTCAGGCTGGGCCAGGGGAGGATCAGGTTGGACAGCAGCAGGAGTTTCTCCATGCTCAGGCCTTGGCAGGGGCTGCCCAGGGAGGTTTGGAGTGCCCATCCCTAGAAGTGTCCCAGGAAGGGCTGGAGTTGGCACTCAGTTTTCTGGGCTGGGGACAAGGTAGGCATTGGGCACAGGTTGGACTCGATGGGCTGGGGGGGCTTCTCCAGCCTCAGTCATTGCATGATTCTGTTAACACACAGGTGCTGCTTTTCAAAACAACTCTAATTTCCCTTTGACTCCTGATACAAATCACACGTGGCCATTGCTTTGAGCATGGTAAGGGCCCAGGGAAAGATGGAGTGACTGCTCTGAGGAACAAGGAAAGGAAAAAGTTATTGTATTTTTCCTTTATGTTTAAAGCTGTGGAAGTGCTTGGAGAACGCGATGAAGCACAAACTCCCCCTCCTGGAGACACACAGCAGTGTTGCGTCGGAAATTGAAGAGCAGACAGTCTGTGGGATGTCCGGGGGGCATCTGCCAGAAAGCCTTTGTCTTGGCATAAATCCCATGCCTCCCATCGGGAGAATGAGGTATGTCCAAACAGAAAAACCCCTGCTCAACTGAGCAGAAGAGCCGGGTGCAGGGGTGCCACCCTGCAGGTGTAGCTGTGCCAGCAGCCCCAAGAGCACACACAGGCTCGAGAAGGCTGGAAGGGTTTGGTGTGTGTAGGAAGGCAGCTACTCGCACTGAGAAGATTTGCTGGCTTGCAGGACTGTGTGTGGTGAAGCCTGTGGTACCTGTGGGGGTGTCCATGCTGTGCCTGTGGGTGCAGAATCAGAGCTACACTAAAAACCCTCTGAGAAGGTGCTTTGTGTGACCCAGCACCCTGCTAGACACCAGACACCTGCTCCTGCTCACTGGCAGTTGTGTCCTGTTGTCCTGGCCAGAGCACTTCTCTCTCTGCCCGTGGCAGGACCCTGGTCTGAACTCAGCCTCCCCAGGTGCTCTGCTCCAAACCTTGGCACCTGACAGGTGTCTGTGCTGTCCTTCAGAGCTGTGACTCCCTGTACCACTCACTCTGCTCTTTGCCTTTCGCAGCAGGGACACTCGGCCTCCCCAGCTGCTGTGCTGCAGGGGGAGCAGCACGGGCAGGCTCTCCTCAGCAGGCACACAGGGCAGGGGAGTGCTCCACTCCATCAATAATCCTAGGCTGAGGTACATCTCCTCATTCTCTGAGTAACCATGACCTGGCTCAGCCCAGGCTGTTTATCACAGCACGCCTGGCTGCAGCGTGTGGGTTACACACTAAGAGATGTTCAAAGGAACTGGTTATTTGTTCATCTACATCTTTCTTTTCAGATTCACTTGAGCAATGTCTCAGGACCATTCCACCTTTAGCCCACCTGGGCAGTCCCTCCCTGCACACAGGTGGGCAAATACCTAGGAACCTTTTCTAAAAAAAGGGAAGATGTGGCAAATCTGGAAACAGACACTAAGGGCTGCTGCGGAGAAGGATCCAAGGTCCTGCAGGGAGAGGTCCCAGCCTGCTCTGCCAGTGGGCAGTGGGAGGTTTGGCTGTGGCAGAGCTCTGCCTGTATCCAACACCCTGTGGCCGCCAGCCCAGTGCTGACAAAAATACCAAGGAGCTTGGGCAGGGGCTCAGCTCTGCCTTTCGAGGGGGACCTGACCCAAGGAGTGGGGTCTGCAGGAAAACAAAGCAGAACCAGAGCCAATAGAAGAAAAAGACAGGAGACTCTGGCTGGTGTGTTCAGAAATCTTCCAAGAGAAACTGCTGCCATGAATGAAACACTTCTGGCCTTGAAGGACTGTAGCTGTCCCAGGGCATGGAGCTGGTACCAGGTGGTGGCAGCTGGGATAGCTGTGGCTGTCCCAGCGGTGAAATCAAACAGCAAACCATGAGCAGACAGAGTGGCAAGACAAGGGTTTTAATAATGAAGGTGTTGCTGGTAACATAGGTAAGGAAATGTGCTTGCTTACAGGTTTGAAGCTGACAGCATCCCTTTAAATAAGGAAATACATTTGCTGAGAGGAGAAAGTTACCTGGAAAGCTCTGTACAAGGCCGCAGTGGAGCAGCTAACACTACTCTGGTTCAAGTGCTCTGAATATTCTCCACGGACTGGCTTCAAAAAAATCTCTCACTTAGAAAAAGAAATTCTTTTTAAAAAATGCAACCTGTGATTGTCTATCCTAGCAGTGCCCTGTGATATTTGTACAATAGAAAAGTGGTGCTTTAAATAGTGACTTGAAAAGCTACTGCCACGTGCTTTATACAGCATGCAACAACGCCAGGGACTGGGGACACCGCCCGGGCTGCAGAGCTGCCTCCGACAGCTCCAGCATCCCTGGGGAAGCGCCACGGGAGCCACGGCCAGGCTGGACCTCCTCCCAGCAGCTTCCTCTCCGTGCGCTGTCCTTCCAGTAACACAAATATTAAATACACTCAGTCTGTAAATAGTTTAACAATCTTTGTCAGCAACAATATTTACTTTGGCAAAACCAGAGCTGCAATGAACAGACGTGTCCATCACACAGTCTGCAGCAAGTTCTTTGGTGGAAGCCAAGAAGTGAAGCAAAGGCTCCTTCTTGCTAGAGCCTGAGGAAGAATATTGCACAGAGACTCATAGGAGAAATGCTGGTGATTCCAAACGGGAGCATCACTGCAGGAGAGCTTCCTTCTCTGCCGGCTTCGGGAGAACGGGCTCCTCCAGGCTCGGTGATTCACAGCTGTTCTCCGGTAGCCTTGCTCTGGGCTGGGGGAGCAGTGACGCTGGAGTAAACTCGGGGAGGAGGGGATGACTGCTGGGGATCGAGGAGGGACGGGCAGAAGGATGGAGGGGAGGATGGCAGAGGAGTGGAGGCAGCACCCGCAGGCGCTCACACAAACCCGCAGCCACACGAGGGCCTGCTCAGCTCTGCCCCGCCTGACTGTCCCTGCCTGGCTCCTCCTGCTCCCGGATCACGCAAGGGGCTGGAGATCATCCTGACACGGCTGTGCAGAGAACTGCCCCTCCACAGCCTGGCTGGTTCTTTCATACCACTTGCTCCTACGTTGGCCAAAACACATCACACATCACTTTGTGTGCACCGTGCTAGCGGGGACACGGCTGCTCCACAGGGATGCCACATCCCTGCCATTCCTGCGCCTGCATCCTGAACATCTGCTTCCAACGTCCAGAGCTCTCTGCTCCAAGGTCACAGGCTGCAGCCTGACTCAGTTCACAATACAGCCAGGACAGCTCCTGGGCTTTCAGCCCCTCAGGACATGCCAAGGTGCCACCATGAACACGGTGATCTCCACCTCTCACCCAGCTGGAGCAGAGCTGTGCACGGATGGGGCAATGCAGCTTTGGGCAGGAGGGAAGCAAGAGCCTGGCTGTCCAGAGATGGGTGCTTGGCACCTGGCTGGGCACAGCCCCCTGCTCCTCACCCTGGCATGGGCACGGCCAAGATGAGCCCAACAGGTTTGCCTGAAGGACTNAGGAGAGGAGAGGAGAGGAGGCAACAGTGGGCTCTCTCCATGATTTCCTGGTGCCACCCAGGTGAGGTCACCTCACCAGACAGTCTTGTCATGAGCTGCTCCAGTTCTCACGAGAGTGACTGCTAAAATTGGGAGGGGGAAAGATTAAAGAAAGAAAACTGAAGTTCTTGTTAATCAAAGGAAGTGTTGTTTCAGGCACTGGTGTCCTCTGTGGAGTTGTGGCGATGGAAGAAAACCAAAGTACCAGAGTTGTTGTGCTGTCAATTTTCAGTGACTGGAAATTCAAACAAGTTTATATTCTGGGAAAATGACTCCAGTTTCCCCTGGATGAGGCACATTAGCCCTGCATGTTCTCTGGCACGACAGGAACACTGTGCCGCCTGCTGCAGGCTCACAGCCTCCTGCCCCAGCACGTCCCTTCACCACTGCTGCAGGTGCAGGTCCATGCTGGTGTTCAGGTTGAGGTCGGCAACATCCAGGAAATCGATGTTGAAGATGCTGGGGCCCGCGGGGGTGAGCGAGCTGAAGCCAGTGGCAGAGCTGGGGGGGGTGAGGTCCAGCCACTCCATTGTTTCCCACGGAGACTCAGTGAAACTCATTTGTAAACCGGAGCCTTCGGCAGGGGAAGGGGAGAGCTGGGTTTCCATGGGCGAGAGGGGAGTCTGTAAAATCTCCTGGGAGTTGAGCAGTTCATCTGCGGCTTTGCCGGAGAAGCCCTCCATCATCCCTTCGAAGTGGGGCTCCTCTCCCCCCATCTTGAGCAGGGCCATCTCGCTGACCCTGCCCAGGGGGCTGTGGGCATTGAGCAGCACCTCGAGGTGGGCGTCGCTGCTGCCCGGGCAGTGCTCGAAGGGCAGCGGCGCCGAGGACACCGGCTCGAACGGGGCAGAGGCCTTGGGGACAGAAGCACCGGAGCTCCCTGCAGACACCATTATCTGAGGTACTTTCTGGAGGCAGGACCGATCTTCCTTGGCATTGGCTGGAATTTCTGTCAACAAATGAGAGGGATTTGAGGTGCTCTGGCAGTGCCCACCACTGCTGGGCACAGGGGCACCACCACAGCCCTCCAGCTGACCTCTTGGGCACCCCTATGGAGACCTGCTCCCCACTCAGTCCCATCAGCACTGCCTGCCCACCCTCCCTGCGGGAAGCCTCGCACATGGCTGCTTTCTGACCTCGATCTCCTGGGTTTGGACACAGTCCCTAGGGCACAAGCACTGGCAGCTGTCCCCAGGGGGCTGGGAAAGGGCACAGGCAGCACCTTGCACAGGGGAGGGCACCAGAAGTGCTCTGCGTGGGAGATGGCACTGGCAGCACTGGGAATGGGGGGGGCACTGGGGGCTCTGTGTGGGGAGGGGGTGGCAGTGCTGTGCACAGGGCTGCTGCCCTGCTGTCCCTTCCCTCTGCACAGGTGACAGCTGAGCCCAGACCACCCCACTGGGTTGGCACATGCAGGAGCAGGCTCTGGGAGGGCCACTATGCTTTTGGGTTCAATCTCGGTGGCTGCTGGCACAGGGAGGGCAGGTGAAAGCTGTACTCGACTCAGGCAGCTCTGCTGGGGTGCACAGAATGCACTGAGCCCCAAAGACCGATGCTGGCCTGGAGGGGAAGCCCTGGAGGGGAACAGGGAAGCAGAGCGTACCTCCACTCTCAATCAGCACGTCCAGGAGCTCGTCCATCTGCTGACTTCGTGTCATCTGCTGCAGCAAACGACAAAGAGGAGAGTAGAGGGCATTAGGAGGACAGTCCCTCCAGCCACAAGCCAGGTACATGGCTCTAGACCCCAAAAAAGATGGCTCTAGACCCCACAAATGGCTTCCACCCATGCAGAAGAGAGGCCATTCCAACATGGGGCTGGCAGCGGTGTTCAGGGCATGGCAGGGACCTGGCACAATCACAGTGCATCCAGGGAGCAAAGCATCGTTCCCTGCTGCCAACCCTCTGCTCCGTGGCCACCACAGCCTGCCCTGTCCTAGGGCCCTCAGGACATGCCAACATTTTGGCCCCAGCACCTCACACTGGCACGTGCCTGCCTGCCCTCCCTGCTCCCTGCACTGCCCTCCCTGCTCCCTGCACTGCCCAGTCGCCCTCCTCTCCCTGACCAGAACCTGGACGATCTCCTGCACGCTGGCATAAGCCCCTTTTCACCCTGCCAGCAGCATCCCTCCACTGTCCTAAAGGCACCACCACTCCCAGCACCGAGGCTGCTCTCAGACTCTGATGGGAAGGAAGGTGATCCTGGCAATGGCCAGCCCTCCCTGCGGGAACAGGGCACGGGTCAGGGAGGCAGATGGCACGGAGCAGGATGGGGTTTCCTGGTGACTTGGGAATGCTCAATGTCTGTCTCTCACACAGCACCCAAAGAGAGTATGCTGGCACCCCGGGGGACCTGGGGGTGTCAGGACTTCTGGGTGTACAGGGGACACTATCCTGCCCAGCAGGGTGTCCGACTGCTTTGTGGCAGCTAGTCAGCAACTAACCCTTCAAAAAAGCCCATTCCTCATGGAAACAGGCCTGTGCTACCCAGAGACCCCAGAAGAGGCTGGAACTCCTGCAGCTGAGTCCCACTAACTGCAGAAAGACATCATGGGCAGCCCTAGCCCTGTAGAAAACAGAAACCATGCAGTTACCTGCTTCACTGCATCCTCATAGGGTGGAGGCTGCTTTACCTCTGACAGGGCTGGGCTTGACTTACAAAAACTTGGGGATGAAATAGAAAACTTTTGGCCTGACTGCGCAGCCATCTGCATGGGGAAATACAGGGAAATGGAGTCAATGCACGGTGGGAGGCCCGGCTCACTCATCCCTGCTGAGGTGGTGTGGTGCCAGGGAAAACAACAATTTTGTGGGTCTAATGAACACAAACAAAATGCCCGGCCTTTGAGCAGGATAGAGGCAGGTAAAGCAGCTCCCTGACCTAGCTCTGAGACCCAAGGCCAGGCTGGCCTCTCGTCACTGCCAGATGACAGACACGGTGTCACAGGACATCCTGTTTGGTCAGCTTGGTCAGCTATGGACATGCAGGACAAGGGGAAAACAGAGGTGGGCTGCTGGTGGTCAGCTGTGCTTGGCCAGTGATGAAGCACTTCCCCCTGTCACCCCCCAGCCCCTCCCCATCACCACCTGACTGGGGGCATCTCACAGAGCTCAGGGAAGATCACTCAAAAGAGGGAAACCTCTGCCTGTGCCAAACACCTGCATATCTTTGCCAGCTTTTTGCCAGGCTCCCCTTCCAAGACGGATGACATTAAAGGACAGTGCCTGCCAGCTGCTGCCCCCATCACCTCTGGGCCCCTGTGTGTCCTTCCTCACTGCCTGGCCATGGCCTTGTCCCACAAAAACCAGCACCAGGGGATTGCCCCTCCAGGTGGGCTGGATCCAGGGCAGCAGTGAGGTCACTCTGCCTGGCCATGCACATCCTGGCCACTGCTCTGTGGAGGACAGCTGGAAGGAACACTACCCCTGGCTCACGGGAAACACCACCGCAGTGCTGGGCACAGAGGAAGAGCTCTTGCTGAAGAAGGATCCTTGCCTCTGGGAGTCCCTTGCAGGCAGCAGAGGAATGTCCAGGATGGGTGGTGCTGGAGCTGGGATGAGCTGCAGGACACAACGGAACCATCCCCTCTGTACACCCCCTGCCCTTGGGCAGCAAGGGAGGAGCTGGAGATGCCCCTGTGGTGCTGCTGCTCCCTCCTGACCCTCACTGACCACTGCCCAGCTGCCCAGAGCAGCCCTGCTGCCTCCCTTGGATATCACTCACAGCACTGTGTCCCACTGCCTACTGCCCCCACAGCTCTGCTGTGGTGCCCAGGTCACCTCCACAGCCCCAGGGCCGGGATCGTTCCCTGCATCCCCTGCTCTCCGCTCTCCATTGCCTGGCTCTCCCAAACCAGTGTCCCCATCACCCTCCTCACCCCTGCAGCAGCCCCACTGCCTGCCTCACCCCAACCCCCCTGCCCTCCACGCCCATTCCACCAGCAGCTCTCTCTCTGTCCCTCCTCACCCTAAACTGCTGCCCTTTCCCGCCTCACTGGCCGTGCTGTTTGCCAACTGCCCACGGCACCTACCTCGCCATTCTCTGGACACAGCACTGAGCCCCACCTTGTGCCACTGTGCAGGGCTGCACCCCAGTGCCTGCTCAGGGCCACCACGGGTGGGTTGGGAGTGGCCCTGCTCTCGCGTGGGCTGTCCCGCACACCCAGGCTGCCCCTGCCATACCCCTGTGTGCACTCCTTGCACCCCTGTGCCCACTGAAAGGTGCTGCTGCTGCCTGGGGAGCCCTGGGAGGGCACTGGATGAACTGGGGCTGCAATCAGCAGAACCTTGTGTTGTTTTGTGCTGGCAGCGTGTCCCCCTCCCCAAGCGTTTGTACCTGTCCAGGGGGCTGAGTGAGGAGTGGTGGCTGCTGAGGACAGCTCTCTGCTGGGCTGGTGGCCAGGTGGGGAGGCACAAGCTCTCTCTGACTGCAGACCTCAACTGCCAGCCCTGCTCCAGCCTCCTGCGAAAAGGCTTCCCTGGGGCAACTGCTCTCCTCCAACTCAGTGGTGAAAATCCCTCACACACTGCTGGGAGCCACAATGGCTTGGCAAGATGCTGGAAAGCCCTGCAGCCCTGCAGCAGGGTCTCCAAGGGGTGTAGGAACTGTGCCAGGGCTCTCCCAGGAGCTGAGGGATCCATGCTGGTGCCTCCCTGCTGTGTACAGAGCTGTGCCAGGGCTCCATGGGGCATGGGCAACTGTGCCAGGACTCCCCATGGGGCAGAGCAAGCTGTGCCAGGACTCCCCCTGAGGTGAGAGGCAGCTGGGTTTGGGCTCTTTTAGGGTAGAAGAAGCTGTGCCAGTGCTCCCCCAGGGAAGAGGGAGCTTGCCAGGACTCCCCAGGGCAGAGGGAACGGTGCCAGGGCTCCCCAGGGCAGAGGACGCTCTGCCAGGACTCTCCCAGGACATGGGGAGCTTTGCCAGTGCTCACCTAGGGGCAGAGAGAGCTGTGCTGGGGTCCCCTGGGGAAGAGGGGAGCTGTGCCAGGGCTTCCTCAGGGCAGCAGGAGCTGTGCCAGGGCTCCATGGGGCATGGGAGCTGTGCTGGGCCCCCCCCAGGGCAACTGGCTGCAGTGGCAGGGCTCCCCAGAAGATACCCTGCAAAGGACCTTGCAGTGCTATCAGCTTCCAACCCACTGTCCATCTGGGATACTGTCTGCCCTTCCAGGCAGCCCCACACACTCTCACAGCCCCCGGGTGCCCCCCTGGGTGCCAGCAGCCAAGAGGAAAGGCCTCCCCCGTGCGGGTGTGACCCCGTGGGGGCCGGGCTGGCACTCACCGGCGCTGTGCGGAGGCAGCTGCTGCCCGGCGGGGACCCGCTGCGGCCCTCGGGGGACACCGGCAGCAGGTAGTGGCTGTTGGGGGACGGCGGCAGGCTGATGTGCTGGGGGCTCTTTGCAGCCCCCAGGGGAGAGTGCTGGGGGGAGCACTGCGGGCTCAGGAATGTCGAGGAGGTGATGGTGCTTTGCCCTGCAGGCTCCAAGCAGTGGCTATTTACAATGTGGGGCACCTGCGGCACCCCACAGTTACTCAGCTTATCCGAGCTGCTGGCCTGGCCTTTCAGGGCCATTTGTTTGGAAGCAAATGGACAGCTGGACACGGTGTTTTCTTGCTTGACGGGGACACCAAAGAAATGCTGAGCAGGCTGCTGCTTCTCCTCAAGGCCATTGCTTCTCTTTCGCTTCTGGAGCTGCATCCGCAGCTCCTCCACCTGCCTCTGCTCTTGCTGCAGCTTCCACGTCAGTTCATTGATGACCTTCTGCTTCTCCACCAGCATCTTGTCTTTCTCTGTGTCTATTCCTTCCAGTTCCAGCTGGATGCTTCCTCCATTCATGCTGCTCATGAGGCTTTCCTCAGCACTGCCATGAACCGGAGATGGCTGGAGACCAAACTGTGGAGAAGACATGGGCCCGTCGTTGAAGGTGTCTGGCAAAGAGCCGCTCACAGAGAGGTCGGAGGAGGCGGGCGAGATGGGTGGGGTGGAGCTGGTGCTGCCAAAGTGATAGAAGCCGTTTGATAACATGCTGGTGGAGGACTGTGACTGGTAACTCGACAGGGTGTTTGTTGGAGTGACTGGGAAGGTGACGGTGGTGATCTCACTGAAGTTTGGCACCGTGCTGCTGCTGCACTCCTGGAAGGGCCGCAGCCGCTCCATCAGCGCTGTTTTGGTACCCGACACAGGCAGGCCTCGTATTCGGAGCTGCTGCCTCAGCTCTGACACCTGGAAGGAAAGTCACTCGTGATCAGTCTCAGTGGCAGACAAGCGCTTTGGAAACCCAGTGCTTCCAACAAGGAGTCTCAGATCACAGGCTTGCAGCTTCCAGGTTTAAAGCTCTGACCTCCCAGGTGCTCCCTGTCTCACCTGCAGTCACCAGAGCAACCATGCACAGGCCTGACCACTGCACATCCTGCAGAATCTCAGCCTTTCCTGACAGGAATACCTTCCTCCCTCCAAGAACTGTGACTCCTCTGCATGAACCAGAAGTGGTTCTTGGGTCAGGGAAGCAACTCAAGATTCCATTCCTAGCAGTAGATTTCTCCATGAGCAGAGGACTTTAACACAGACCAGGAGCCAGATGACAGCTCAGAGAATATGACACATACCTTGGAGCCACATGCTCTATGCTCAGGCACAGATTCAGTCACCTGAGCTAGGGCAAACTCATGCTATTTCTACCTCTGGGCTGCCCCCAGGTCTCTGCTCCTAGAAGGATTTGGCCTTCCCCGTGGCTGAGGGTCCATTAGGAAAGGATAAAAGAACAGATGACATGAGAGATTCTCCTCTATGCCCTTTCTTGCCTACATGAGAGGTGCTCAAAACAGTTCATGTAGCAGGAGGTACCTGCTCATGCAGAGAGCTGAGCTGGCCTGGCTGCAATAGCCACTGTGGAGCTGAGTCACTAAGGGGATGCCATGCTGCCCTAGCGGCTTCTGGCTGGTCTGTCAGAGCATCCACGATGTCCACCAAAAAACCACAGAGGGATGGAGCTGGGAGCTGCAGGAGCAGCAGCTCAGATCATCCTTTAGCCTGACCTGCAGTCCCCCAGGCTACACCTTTGGTTTGCTGATACACAGGCTGGAGCAGTGCACCCACTCACCATCTGCAGAGCAGCAAGCCCCCACGTTCAGCACCTCCACAGTGACCAAGCCCTGCCCCAGGGTGCTGTGCTGTTCTCCCAGGTGGCTCAGAGCACGGGGTTCAGGTGTGCTGATCTGTAACACGGTCCCTCCCAGCCTGTGGCACTCCCCTGACACACTCAGAGGCAGCACAGCACACTCAGGCTGTGACATTCTGCTCCTACAGTGACAAAGTTCACACTCACTTTGAGATCATCCAGATTGGATGGCAGAGGGCCTGGCTTGATAGAAGAGACACAAGTCTGGCCTGAAAAGGTGGTTTTCACTGGAGAAAGAGGGGTGTTGTTGACAGAAGCTGATGAAGAATTTGAGCTTTTGACCATTTGCTCATTTGATTGCCTGAAATAACAAAGGAGATTTGGGGTAACTTGCCTGCTCCCCCAGGATCTTTGTGCCCAGCCTCCCATCCCTCTGCTCCCTTGGGTCTGCCGTCTCCTATATGAGACTTCAGGATGGCCAAGGAAAACCAGGCTGGGCTGTAGGAGATCGCTGGTGTCCCACCAGCAGGCCACAGGTGCCCCAGCCAGTATGCAAAGCCAGAATGGCTTGGAAGGAGGCTGTGCTGTTCCCAAGCTTTTCTGTTTCAGTGGCATGCCTCTATCCCCTCGCTCTGGCACAAATGGATACAGCAGGGGAAAGTTTGGAGAGAGACAGGACTAAGTCCTGCTGCTGGCACAGTGCCACTCACTTTAGCTGTCCTTGGTGCATCCCGGGGTAGCTGAAGTGCTGCTGCTGCTGCTGTTGCTGCTGCTGCTGCTGCTGGCTGAGGATCTGGAGCTGCAGGAAGAGCTGCTGCTGCTGGAGCAGTCTGGCATATGCAGAATCCATGGGTGGAGGGGACTTCTCTGCTTTCTGGTCTGGAGGGATGTACTGGTGGTACTTGAGCTTCTTCACTTTGGGCTTGGTGTCTTTGGGCTTTTTGTGACGGTTCTTGCTATCACTGGATGATTTGGACTGTTGGGCCAAGAAGGAAAGGAATTAGGTGTGAGAAGAGCTCCTGTCATCCCCATGGGACCTCAGAGGCCTGGGACAGAACAAAGGCAGCTCCTGCTGGCACCCTGAAACTCCAGTTCCAAGAGCTGCTGAGCCTGGATGTGGGGGACTCCCTCAGCACTGCACCCCATCCCAGCTCTGCTGCAGAGCACATGAGATGGAGAATGACCCTCCCTTCCTGGAAGGTAATCCAGTGTCGCCTTGTATCTCCTGCTCCCAGCCCCAGGGGATGTTTTCAGTGCAAGACTCAAGCAATTGCCTCTAGCAAGGTATACTGCTGTATCTTGTACCATTACACAATGAATTAAATTAGTTTTTGACACAAGGTTTGTCTGCCTGAATCATTCAAAGCCTTTAAGGCCAGACACCCAGACCTCCCACACATTCGGGGTGCAGCACACGGGCACTTCAGGCTTGGATGCAGCCGGGTGCCCTGGGCTGGTTCCTCTCCTGGGCAGCCTGGAGGCACCGGCATTACCTTCACGGCAGAGGGCACCGGGAGCGTCGGGCTCTCCTGCCCCGCGGGCTGCTTGGGACTGTCACACTGGCTGCCCTGCCCCGGGGCAGTGTCCGGAGCGTGCCCATCGGCACTGGGGGGACGATCCTGCAAGGGAGAGGTGAGACAGGCTGTGGGGCCGGACCTAGGGGCTGCCCAGCCTGGACAGGAGCTCCTGGTACCCCGTTTCCTCACCCCGTGTTGTTCCCAGTCCCCACAGATGCTTAAGCGCATCCCAGTCGTCTCACGTCTATCCCAGCCACATCCCCAGGTTATCCCAGTCCTTTGTCTCCGCAGTCCGCCTTGGTATTCAAGGCCTCTCAATTTCACCTGAGCATCCTTCTTCGCCTGAGTATCCTTCTTTGCTCCCCCTGCTCACTGCTGGCTCCTCAGTGTCCCCCAGACTAGCCCAGTCCTCCCAGCTGACCTGTGGATGGACACAATCTCCCTGGTCCTCCCGCACTCCAGTCTGCCCCAGTTCCTCCCTCTCCCCCCGACCATCCCAGCCCCTCCACTCTGCCTCAGTCCACTACACTTCAGGGGACTGAGGCGGCCTGGTCCCCCCAGCCACCCCATTCCCCCAGTTTCCCCGAGTTCTCCCGTTTCCCCCGGCCCCCCGTGCCTGCCCCAGTCCCCCCAGTCCCCCCAGTCCCTCGCTCCACCCCGCCCCGGGGATGCAGTGCCCGCGCCGGCCGGCAGGAGGCGCGCCGGCCCCGCGCAGCGCGGTCCCCCGCGGGTCACAGAATCACAGAGAATCACAAAATCACAGAATCACAGAATCACAGAATTACACAGAATCACAGAATTAACCAGGCTGGAAAAGACCTTTGAGACCATCGAGTCCAACCTGTGACCTAACACCACCTTGACAACTAAACCATGGCACTGAGTGCCACATCCAGTCTGTCCTCCAACACCTCCAGGGACGGTGACTCCACCACCTCCCTGGGCAGC
>VZTG01008192.1:200370-239387 GCA_013397845.1 Melanocharis versteri | reverse complement strand
AGGGAGAGAGGAGGGGCGTGAGGAACCGGGACCATGGACCACGTTCCTTGGGACAGAGAGAGAGGAGGTGTTGGAGGAGCCGGGACTATGGCCCATGTTGTTTGGGAGAGGGAGAGAGGAGGGGCGTGAGGAGCCGGGACCATGGACCACGTTCCTTGGGACAGAGAGAGAGGAGGTGTTGGAGGAGCCGGGACTATGGCCCATGTTGTTTGGGAGAGGGAGAGAGGAGGGGCGTGAGGAACCGGGACCACGTTCCCGTGGGAGAGAAGAGGGATCTTGAGGAGCCAGGACCATGGACCACGTTCCTTGGGACAGAGAGAGAGAAGGGGTTGGAGGAGCCCGGCCCGCCAGCACAGCCGGGCTGGTGCAGACAGCTGGGGCTGGTGCAGGAGGGGCTCTGCCATCCTGCCCCTCCACTGGGCTGAGCTGGGAGAGGGGCACGAGTCACCCTCCCTCGGCTGAGCACCCCGCCTGGACACCCACACCACGCACGGGACCCCGTCCTCAGCAGGACCGAGGCTGAAATCAGCTCGGAGTGTGAGCCATCTGCTCGTGGCACGAGAGCCAGCAAGGGTGGATGTGGCTGCAGGTGCACAGAGGCTCCCACATCCTGTCTCTGTCCGCAGGTTTCACCCACAGGACATGGTTCAAACCACTGCTGCTGCCTGCCTGACAGCCCCAGGCTGCTCTGCCTGCACAGCTCCTGCACTGTTATCTGCTAGTCAGATGGGCAAGGGCTCTTGACCCCGAGGTTTTGATGATAAATAAAGTGCTGAGAAAAAAAAAGGTCTCATGTGAGCCTCCAGAGAGCTGCAGGTGGGGGTAGAGGAAGGAGCAGCGTGGCCACACTCGTAATCTCCTCGTGCTCATGTCTGGCATTTGTCAGGCAGCTTGGCATGCTGATATCGAGGTGACAAATGGGGAAATAGGAAGGGCCTGGGGACAAGCTTCCACCTGTCCCTGCTGCTGGTGTAGCAATGTGCACCTTCTCACCGACACGCACCTCCTGCTCTGACCCCTGCCCCTATCTGAGAGATAAGGGTTATCTCCACTCCCTGCGGCTGCTGGTGCCAGGGTGGGCGAGGACAGAGGCCTGGCTCCTTGCCTGAGCTGCTGCCCAGACATGGGCTGGGGAAATGAGATCAGCCATGTTCAACTTGGTGTCTTCATCTGTCCCTGGAAATCGGCCCCGTGTCCTCTCCACCCTCTCCATCAGAGGCAGCACCCAAAGAGCTCCCTGAGGAGCTGCAGCATTGCATGGTCCACCTGGGCTGCATGGGAGCTGCTTCCCATGACTGCGGGCCAGCGTGGACATCCCCTCTTGGGAAAAATTACTCCAGGCAAGGGGGACTTTTGGATCTGCAGGGCTCCTGCTGGGCTGGCAGGGAAGTGTGTGTTGAGAAGTGGTGCCAAAGCTAGGAGCACAGGGGACCTTCAGGACACAGCGACAGCCCAGAGCATGACAGGAATGTGCTGCATCCTGCTGCTTGATACCGCAGGCCTGTGCCGATGGGGAATGCTTCCCTTATCTGTCCTGCTCTCACCCAGCCCGGCCTGAGCGTATTGTTTCTTGATCCCGTGTCCCTGCTGTAATCTCAGGCGGGATGGTGTTTGCTCCGGGCTGTTTCTAATGCACTGGGTATTGTCCTCTTGAGCGCATTGGACAAAGTGATGACAAGGACCTGGTAAAAAAAGTTTCTTGTATCACTGCTCAGCTATGCAGGGCACTGGCGGCCTCCTGTCACTGGGACGTTTGGGCTTTCGGTTGGGGTCTGGCACTTTCTGCTCACCCTGCCGGAGGTGATTAGAGGAACACGTCAGCTGAACTTTCCACTGTATAAACAGTTGAGCTTCCAAGGTTAAAGTAAAATGATTTTAAACCCTGTCATCTTTCTGGTATTGCAAAAACAAAAGGCTTAACGTTCAGAAGTGGCAGTGCTCATCTCTGCTCTGTGTTCAGCCTTTTGCCCCAAATCGTGAGTACCACAAGGTGCCTCTGACTCCAAAAATGAGCTTGAGGATCCTTCAGCTTGGGGCTTTCTTCTGCAGAAACCTGAGGGCTGGGATGGTGTTCCTGGTGCAGCTGCACCACTTTCTTCTCATAGCACCCTATGTTACCAAGCAATTTCATGTTGTACCCTAACATGCTGCATGTTTCACCCTGAATGGGATGAAACTGGCTTACAAGGACATGTTTTTTCCCAGCAATGTGATAGAAGAGCATTGTGAAAGTGAGAAATTTAAAACTGAACAAATCATTTTTAAGCCAGACTTTTTGTTTTTAACAGTTTGGTCCCGTAAATCTCTGTTTACCATGAGCTCCTGACAAGGCGGCTGGAGAAATGCTCTATTCAAGATTCAAGCTCATTTGCCCAGGCTCCAAACCTCAGCTCCAGGGGATAAAGTCATGCTCAAACTGCCTCCAATGTTTATAAAGGGGGGGATTTTTTGAAACTTTTTTTTTTTTCCACTGTTCTCTCCTTCAGTAAGTGGCCAGGGAGATTCTACTTGAACTCTCCTTAAAAATTCCTCTTCAGGCAGAGTCCTGGAACATTTCACCTTCAAAGAGGAGAGCTGCGACATGCTGGGAGAAGAGCAGCTCCAGGGCCAGGTTGGAGAAGCTGCTGTACATACACAGCCTGCATTTCACAGCCCCCAAACCAAGAGCAGGAACAGTTGTGGGGCAGGACAGAGCAGCATCTGAGCCTGGAATATTTCATGTCATTTAAGATGGTTTCTGAGATGAAATGAAAGTCAAAGTGCTTCCTGTTTCAACTCTCATTTTTGGCATCTCTCCTGTCACTCCAAGACCCTTTCTGTCCCAAAGCCCTGCCATTGTCCCCAACTTGCTCTGAGCTCCAGAACAGACCCTTCAAATGGGATTATGCCAATGGAAATGATCCCCTGAACTGAGCAACCGTGAGCAGCAGAACAAGCAGCTTCCAGGAGCAGGGCATCTCCCAGTGCCTCATCCGAGACCTGAGCGCCAGTTTGGACATGAGGAGATGACCCCAGGCTACAAAAATACGGGTTGCTGTCCTGTCACTGCAGGACCCTGTCGGTGTCCCTGCTCCTTTCTCTGCTTTTGGACCTCCCTGTCCTGGCACTGGGCCCTGGTGAAATTTGAGTCACCTTTCTGCTCTGTGTTGGCTCCCACACCAACTTCCCTGCAGCAGCGTGGGGGAAGTAATTGTGGATGATTCTTCCTCCCTCCTCTGGTGGGGGGAGGTGATGAAGGAAAACCAAGCTTAGGCATAAGGCGAGTGCTGGGTCCTGGTTGGTAGGAGTGTACCCTGTTTGGGGGTGCAGGCCCCTGCTCATGTTCTCCAGCAATTTAGCACCCCAGGGATGCTTCTGCACCCCAGGGATGCAGCATCCTGCTCTGCTGGCTCCTGCACACCACTAGCACCAGTGGTAACAAAGAAGAGAGCCACAGCCGTGCTGAACTGGGGCCACTTCACCCCCATTTACTGGGATGTGAGAGCTTGGCAGGGCACCAGAGGGAGAATCTGGGCTGGTCTCACAACCACACCTGTGCACTCAGGTTCTCTCCCATGCTGAAGGAAGGAGTGTCTGTCTCCAACAGTATCACTTCTGTGCTCAGAGCCTTGGGGAGGGAAGAGGTGTAAGAAGGGAGTTTATTTCTGGGGGAATGTGGCTGAGCAATGGTGCATGTTTCAGTGTCACTGCTCTAAGATGAGAGCTCTGTGCTCACAGGCTGTGCTGGACTGTGCCGGTTACCGTGAAAATAATTAAATTCAAGCAATAAATGCAGCTCTCCCATCCAGGTTGGTCACTTCCTGCAGTCACTGTGGTACCTCCTCGTCCCTTCAGCAGCCCCTGCCCCACTCCATGTGCACACACAACATGCACGTTCACTGTCACTACCTTTTATGGCCTCTTTCACAGCTGAGTCCACAGGAATAATATTCTTCTCCACCAGCTCCAAAGGACCCGGCCTGAGCGCAATCTTTTCGTTGAGGTCATCTGCCAGTCGGGCTCTTTTCAGCTTCATTTGAGTAGACTGAATGGACCCCTCTGCAGCCGAGTCTAAAAGGGCAAACAGAAGCATCAGGACCAGGGGCTCCTGTGAGCACAGCACTCAGCGAGAACGTGCTGCCCTCCAGCACAGCCTCTGGGGGCTGTGGCCAGCACCTGAGCGTGGCTCAGCACAGCAGGATCTGCTCTGCTGGGCTGGGTGGGGCTGCTGGGGTTTGGGACATGGGTCCTTCTCTGAGCCTCAGCCCCAGCTTCTCCATTCCCAAACAAAAGCCTCTGTCTGCCAGCCTGGGCTTGCAAACCCAGCCTGGAGCTGGAGCATCCTCTGCAAGGCCCAGGAGTGATCTGTGATGGAAACTTCATTAGCAAGCTGCCACTAACAAGGGCTGAAGGGGTCTCCAGCTCCGGCCTGCCAGGAGCACATTGGCCCCTTGTGGGCTAGTGCAGATGGGAAACAGCTGGAGAATAGGACCATTGGCAGTGCTTAACAACTGGAGTAAATGGCTTACACTGGAATTAAAAATGCTGAGTCTTGGACTGTGGACTTTTGGAGGTGACATGACTACAGTGCTCCAGGCCTTCAGGGAAGAACGAGCTGGAGAGGAGCAGAACAAAGGCAGGTAGATCTGGAAGCTACAGCCCTACCAAAGCCAGCTGAGAAGACCCCAATTACTGAATGGTGACAGAAGAATAGCAACTTAAACAGAAAGCTTTCCTGAACAAAGCTATTTGGCTCCTCTCTTGGTACAGGTGTGAGGAGTGAAGGAGTGGGTTTCTAAACCAGACCATTTCTAAACCCTTCAGGGTCTAAAGTAAGAACAGCTGCGTGTAGGTCGTTCTATCTTCAAAGACTGGACACTCTCTGGAAGAGATACTGTAGGCAACACGAGCTACAGGGAAAATACTATGGAAAATTCTCTGCAGGTGGTCAGGAAAGCTCGTCAAGGGCCATTCCTGGCCTCAGATTATATAGACCAGTGGACACAAATGAGCTCCTTGAGGTGAACAGTAACAGAAGGGGTGCCTGTAAAGCACTTGGTTAATGCCAACTGTCTCACCTGGCCAGTTCCAATCACCTCTAGGTCCTGTTATGAACAAAATGGAGTTGTAAGTCCATGATATGCCAAGACACAGCTCTGTGAAATACAGAGCAGGATGGACAGAGGTGTGAGCAGAGGCTGCAGGTAAGGGGGGTGTGGGGCAGCACATGCCTCCTGCTCAGTGCACAGCCAGGTACCCTCTGCTCTCTGCAGTCTCTCTCCCCTGGCTGGCTCTGCCTGTTCCTGTCCATGCCTGGGGACTGCAGCTGCCTCCATGTCTGGTAACAGCCCCCCAATTCCAGTCCATATTGCTTCTACTATTTAACCTAAGGGAAAGACACATGGTGCTAGCTTGTTTTAGGGATGGAAACCCAAGAGGAAAGCAAGGCAGCAACACTGATCCAGCACGGGACTCTGGCTCAGCCCTCCTGCCTGCCAGAGGAAAAAAGAAATACAGATTGCATCCATGCTGAGAGCAGAGGGCAGCATTCACAGCTGCCAGAGAGTGATCTGCTTCTTCCAGGCAAGTGCCAGGACTCAAGGAGGGAGGGAGGCTGCACATCCTCTCTGTCTCTAAGGATCTTGTTATCTCTGGAGATAACGAGGGACACGGTGGTGTTCTGCTGTCTGTGATGGGATACAGCCCTGCCAGCTCTCTGGCTGAGAGGGAACATCAGGATGAGAGAGGAGAGAGCTGCTGTGGCTCATGGACTGATAGCAGGGCTTTTCATACAGCTCTGTTTGGGTCATTGACTGCAGGGGCTGTCACATAGAATATCCAGAATTATAGCAGCACAAAAGATGTCCAGCTTTGGGAAGGTGTTACAAGGACCTGCTATAGGAATTTCAGTGCCCTGGACAACAAATGCCCTGGGGTTGCTCCTCATGATCAGACATTGGCACTGGTGTCTAACAGACTTCTCTCTCTCTCAGCTGTTCTGTGCCCCACTGTTCCCTAGAGCATCCTACACTGCTCCCTGCCAAAGATGGGAGAAAGACTGGGTGGCCTTGGGACAGTGTCTGCCAGGGAATAAAAGTGTGTCCTGCTTCCTGAACACCAGGTCTGGACAGAATTTCATACAACGTGTCCCATTTGAGCCTGCCCCCCATGAGCAGCTGGAACAAAGTAATGGCGATGAGATTCCTGAAGGAACACAAGAGGGACAGGAGAAACATGAATCCCAAGGCAGGAGACTCAAGGACTATGTGGGAGAAGCTCAGGCAGTCTTACCTTGAAGAATGTGCATATTGACCAGGTCTGACCGCTCAGGCCTGCTTCTGATCTTGTGCTTGAGATAATCTTCAGTCTGCAGAACACAAACGCAAAGTTACCTGGCTAGAACAGCAATAAGGTACTGAGCGCACCTGCCCCGTGCCATCCTATGATTCTTTTGGATTTATTACAAGCTGGGTTGAGTGAGCTCCTAAGTGACATTTTTCATCACTTAAACACTGGCTTGTTCTTGGGCAGAAGTATTTCAGAAAGGGAACAACGTGCTCGTAGCTGCTGACTGTTCACTGCACCCACTGCTGTGCCCTTTGCAATCACTATTGGGCTTCTGATGCCTGAAATGTTATGAGAACTCATAGGAAGGGTGAGACCTCTTCCCTGGGAGTGGTGGGCCTGCACACCGTGTCACCTTTGAGAGCTGCACCAGGGCAGCTCTGGAGAGTCCTGGTAGCAGTGGCTTCTGTGGGAAGCCCAGCACTCCAGGGTGAGATATCAGGTGGAACAAGTCATGAGGCCACTCAGACCCTCTGCCCAGGCCAGCCATGAGGCTTAACCTTCCTGCAGCCTTGCAGCTCCTGTGCTCTGTGGTTCCTCACCCAAGCTGTGATGTGGGGTTGGGAAAGTCTGCTTTGCAGCCACTGCAGCTGAGCTTGTGATGGACACAGTCCTGGAGCCTTGTGCCAACTCCCTCATGGCTTTAGGAACAGAGAGGCACACAGAGCTAGAGTAACACCATCCATAAGGGCCACGAAAGTCAGCCTTGAGGGCAGATGACCTCAAGAATACAAATATAAACTTATCCCCTGGTGAAGAAAAGCTAGAGCTCAACTTAGACAAGCTCTTAGCTAAGCTGAGAAGCAAGAAGAAATAGTACAAAAATTATACACAGTTCAGAGAGGTTAAAATCTTAAGGATAAATATAAAAAGAATAGTACAAGCAGCTGGAGCAAAATTGGAAATCCACAATACAAAATGTACAGGATCAAAAGAAAAAGATCATACAAGGACTTCTGCAGCCAGGATCAGGCAATGGAAAGTGCTGTCTGTGTTCCATAAACAGGAGAAATAATTGTGCATACTGCTGAGATGGCTACAGGATTTAATGCCTTTTAAAAACCATCCTCACTAAAAAGATAAATAGCTCTTTATCAAACAGGTGGCTCAGCCAAGAACCTTCAGCAACAAAAGAGAAGAAGCTCCAGTTGTCAGGTTGGATAACAGGTTAGAGGGTACTCAGAGGAGTTAGATGTTCCCAAACAGTTTTGAGGCACACAAGGCTAGAGTAATAGCAACTGTCTGTGGTTTTCCAGGAAACTGGGCAAAGGAGAGAATAATTGCTACCTTAAAAAGAGATGGGAAGAAGAAACTAGGAAATTATAAAGCAGACAGCAAGCAAGATATTAGACCAAGTAATCAAACAATCTATATAAAAATGGATTTTGAAGATAGCAAGGAGGTGAGCAACAGCCAGGATGGATTTATGAAGAACAAATCACATCACACCAACCATAATTCCTTCTATGGAGAAATGACAGTTTTCTGTTACAGGAATAAACAATGAATGTCATGCAGCTTGACTCGTAGCATGTTTTGACATTATCTCACATGGCTTTCTCACATGCAAGCCAGAGAAATTTGTTCTGGATAAGACTAATATAAAAAAGGAGCATAGCTGTAGATCACCAGAGGAATTGGAAATGGCTCAGAGTCTAAACAGAAGAATAAATCAAATCCTGTTACAAGGCAATTTTTCCTGCTGGTCAATATATTAATTAATGCCTTGAATGACAGAAGACATACTCCTTAATTCTGAATCATTCAAGGCTAACAGATTACGGTGCACTATGATTTGGAGCAACTGATGATTTGAAATGCATGTGCTACAGTTTCAAGGAGGACATTTGGGAAGGACTGTGTTGAGGTCACAGTTAGCCACAGCTAAGCCAGCTGATTAAGCACTGCAGTGGATGAAGACTTAATGCACCAGAGGTGCTCCTGCAGTGGTCACTGGACAGGGTCTTAGGCAGAAATTAGTTACTCCATGCATAGGAATAGTATAAAAGGCTCTGGAGAATCCAGGGATCAGCAGCTGACCTACAACGCCAAACCATCAAGGGAGACAGAGCACAGGGTGTCAGCTGGGCCCTGTTCTGTGCCCTGCATCTGAAAGGGTCCATGGAAGGGTCTGGGCAACAGCTACAGACATCACCACTGAGTCAGAGATGGGATCAGTGAGGGGGGCTGAGGGGAGCTTGGTCAGTCCAGAGGTGAGATGGCTACTGGGACACAGGATGCAAAACAGCTTTTAAAAGTGCTGCAGGAATAAAAAGACACAGTTCTGCATATGCACACAGTAGTGCTCAAACCTCAGCAGAACAGCTTGGGCTGGGAATCAGGGGCTATGTGCTCACAGCACAGGTCAGAGAGCACTGGAGCAGGTCACTGGCAGTGGGTGTCTGTGAGTGCTCACATCCCAGAGCAGGTCACTGGCAGTGGGTGTCTGTGGGTGCTCACACCCCAGAGCAGGCTGTGGGCAGTGGGTGTCTGTGGGTGCTCACACCCCAGAGCAGGCTGTGGGCAGTGAGATGTCTGTGGGTGCTCACACCCCAGAGCAGGCTGTGGGCAGTGAGATGTGTCAGTGCTCACACCCCAGAGCAGGCTGTGGGCAGTGGATGTCTGTCAGTGCTCACACATCAGTCAGGACCAGCCCAGAGGGGCTGTCCTGCTCTGGGGCAGAGGCACAGGTCACCCCCGCAGCCCCTCTGTGCTGGGGGGCTGGTGAGTGCTGGCCAAACGGCCCCAGCGAAGCCAGCCTGCTCTCTGTCCTCCACCCCAGTAATCTGTTATAGGACAGCAACTTCAAAGTCTGCTGCGCTGGCCTGATGCCAGCCTCTAACATAGCCAGCGACATGTTTAAACAAATAACAGACGTTTTATTTACTAAAGTCTTTACAACGCCTTGCCCTTCCCCCATAGTTTTTCCCAGCTTATTTCCACCAACACAATCCCGTGCTTGGACCATGTGTAGATTTGCCTGGTTCCTGTGCCAGGTCACAGCAAGCTGGTGTCTGCACCTGAGTGCATTTAAACTCACATAATGCATTTCCAACTAATCCTTGGATCAGGTCCTGACTTGGGCTCAGCTCCAGCTGCTGTCCTACAGCTGTGTTTCTGCTGTGACTTCAGTCCCTTTGGACCCTGGCTGTTAATAAGCTGCATTTGTGTCTCTGGGGTGCAAATGATGAAGACTTCAGATGTGAGCTTTTTTAACATCAGCTGAAGCAGAAGAGCTTTGAGAACACATGAACAGTTAGTTATCTGCTTTCTGTTTGCTCAACATCAGCTTGGGGGAATATCAGCTAAACAACAAATGCTTTGGAGTAACTGTCTGGAAACAGCTGCTGATCTTCCCCGTCCCAGGTCTAAGCAGGGCAGCTTTGCAAGGGAATAATGTTTATTATGGGCTGTGCTCAGTGTCTTCATCAGCACTTTCTAAACACGCCCATGGTTTGGGATAGACTAGACCATCCTTCCCCTTTCCCCAGGCAACTAGCCAGTGAAAGCTTTTGAAGAGAAAGACAAAGAGACACAAATGTATACTTCAGCTGTAAAATATATGACACTTCAAGGATACTTTGGATTGCTTGAAATTTTGTAAGCATACTAATTTTTCAGAGTCACACTGTATTTCTTATGCTCGCCATTTATTACCACGGGAGACTTGGGGCTAGTGATTTGGAGTGTGTTTAAGTTCAGAAGAGCACTTCCCTGTATTTCACAATCATTTTTTCTTGCAAAGGTCCTTTCCCATGTGACTGCAAGCACGTTTTGCAGATTATTGGAACAAATTCTTGTGTTCAAGCAAAACCTGCATGATTAATTGCTTCCTTTTCTGGGATCATCCCCCTAGCTTTGTCAAGGCTGGATTGTAGGTGATTGTAAAACTAATGTGATTTCCCAAAAAGCGATCAGATCACAGAGCTTCAGTGTGTTCTGGAAATGGTCACTGCCTTTGGCAGTGTTTAGGGAAGACTGATAACGGGGTGGGTGGGAGCCTGGCCCATTTCCCCCGTGGATGTTGTGTCCTAATGGCCAAGCTGCAGTGCAGAGCTAAAAGCCAGAGCTCCTGCCTGGTGACAAGTGTGAGTTCCCTGGGGATTTGCTCCAGGTGGCACCTGCATTCCCCCTGCACACTTGCTGCCTGTGTTCCCTCAGGCCTGGCTGCTGCTGGCCCTGCTCTAACCTCACTGCCAGGATGCAGAGCAGCCAGCACAGGAGGAGAGGGCTGTGGATGTGACCCGGAGGGGGAAGCAGCAGTTCCACTGGTTGGACATTTACTGCAAGGACTGACAAAGCCATGCTGAACCATGCCCTGCCCACGGCCTTTTGTAAAACCTGGGGCTGCTCAGGGCACAGATGCCCCCTTTGCCCTTTTTTAAAACCTTCTCTGCTCAGAGAAGGGCATTCCAGAGCATTTGTGAGCCCTGGCTTGGCCTCAGCATGTCTGGAAGAAGGGCAGGCGCCCTGCCCCTCATCCTTGGCCACCAGGCCAGTGTGGAGGCTGCCAGAGGAGGGGACAGTGGTGGAAGGTGCTTTCAAACCCCGTGACTCATGCAAAGCAAGCCCATGTGTTCCCTCTTTGGGGTGGCTGCAGGAGTTACCTTGGCTCGCTCCAGACTTTTTCGCTGTTCATGGAATGCAGATGGGCTTTTCAGTGCTGCAACAGGAAAGAAAGAGGAGCAGTCAGCACAGGAGCGGAAGCAAGCAGCTACCAGGATATTCAGCAACAGCATTTTAATGAGTGCTATAAAAATAGCAACACAAACTAGCTGTTCTCTTTATTGTGCTGACTAAAAATAACTCAGGAAAGCTCTGGGAAATCCCATGCTCTCAGCCAGTCCGTGGCAAGAGAGCAGGGGGATGGAGAGCATGGGGAGAGCAGGAGGCACGTGGGCAGGGAGGGGGTGCAGGCTTTGAAACACAGTGCTCTGTGGGACACGTCAGAGAGCAGGTACATCTTTTCCCTGTCATGTTCCCTGCAGGTCGTGGAAGGCACCACAGCTCCGAAAGACAGATCTGGGAAAAGCAAACACCTGTGAGGGACCTCACCTGAAAGTAAAACCTGTAGGTGACTAAGGCTTGAGGTCAGCAGGAAAATTAACACCTGCCTCAGCTCTTGGGGTCTGTGGTACAGCCCCCAGCGAGGGCACTGCCAGGTGGTCCTTTATCCCTCTTCTGTCACTGACCATGACTGGACATTTGTCCTGTCCCCTGCTCAGAAGCAGCTGTGACACATGGGACCTCCCTGGGCAGGCAAGGAGCAGACCATGTGCTCAGCATCTCCTGGCTCCAAGGAGGATTAACCCAGAGGTGCTCCCAAAAAAGGCCAATAATCCCTGGCTCTCGGACCAGCGAACACCAGTCCCATGGAGCAGTCTGTACTGGAGTCATGGAGAACCTTGCACATTTCCTTGCTTACTGTGGTTCAGTAGAAATTGAGGCAGAATTTGCGTGGTGAAGGGGTTAATACTTCTCACATCCTACAAAAATTCTTTTCTGTCTGTGTAAGCAGACAAAACTAACTGTTCCCATTGGGACAAGGAAGGGGAAGGTGTCCTGACCCACAAAAACAGTCTGCTGCAACTCTTTGTTTGGCAACAGAAATTCTCTTTCCATCTTCTGAATTGGATCCAATAAAGACAGAAACTATTTTCATGCAGGCCTTGTTATTGTCCATCAGTCTAGGGGAGGATGAAAAGAAGAGAGGGGAGAAACAGGAAAGGTTTGGGGGTCCTCTGAATTGACTTTTGGTCGTCAACACCCAGGCAGCCCATGGAACATCCAGTGAATCACAGAAAAACACAGAAGGCACATTCCTACTCCTGACATTTGGAAAGCAGAGAGACAGACAAGCTGGTGTTGCTGTGCCATGCTCCAGTGAGCAGCCACCAGCACTGGTGACAGCTGGTTTAATCAGAAGCAAAATCAAACAGTGCACATGAGAAAATAAAGTTAGCAAGAGAGATGACTTTCCCAGCCCTGCTGATGTGAAGTACTGACGTTGGCAGTGTGCTACAGGCACTGACCAAGTGCTGTGCTATTCAAGAGGAAAGTGCTGCGGAGTTTAGTAATTTACCAAGATTTTTGGAGGAATTATGTAGTAGCTGTGGCTTGTATTAGTCTACAGAACAAACAAACACATTGCTAGCACTGCTAGTTCAGAGAACTTGTCAGGGGCTGACATTTCAGCATGAAATGGGTGAGGGCCTGGAGGTACCAGGGCAGAGGTGCTGTGGGAGGTGTTGATAACCTTGGGACAGTTGTTTTAAGGCTTCAGTGAGAGGACGAGGTGCTGGCTGTGTATAGCAGGAGGGCCTCCAAGCACAGGTATTTTCACAGTCCATCAGTCAGGGGGACTCACCTGCTGGTCCTCAGAACCAACATGGCATGGGAAGATATGGTTAAGAAAGACTTGTTTTACGTAAGGAATGTCTGCACATGCCCAAGCCATGGGGAAGCTGGCTGGGGCTCCCATGTATTAAATGCTAACATCTGACACTTCCTCCTGATGTCAAATTCAGCAGTTAAGTTCTGCGTGCTTGTTTTTATAATGGCATAAGTGCCTTTTCTTCTATTACTTTCAGTGAGTGAACTGTGCTCAAGTTTCCCAAAATGGTCTTCTTGGACAGAAACCAGACTGCAAAATGTCAGCCTAGAAGTTGGGAGTGCAAAGAAGCTGTAAGTAACAGGAAAATACCCTTCAGTTGTCATCAAATAAATTTGGCTGAATACTTTGCAATGTGTAAGGTTTGAGATGTCGTGTGCCACGTGTGACAGTGCAGCCTCGCAGAGCAGCCCCAGGTGTACAAACCTCTCAGGGGGCACTGCTGCCCCATGTTCTTGCATTACTCTAACAAATATCACAGTATTTTGTCTAAAGCTTCAGCTCCTGGAGTCTTGTGATCAAAGTGCCTGCCCTTTGGTGGCACGCAGCATAAAATCTGAATGCTTAAAGAAATAAACAGGTGAAAAATGGAAAGAGTATGCATTTATCAGTCTTAAAACCATTGATCTTTTTGGCAGTCATGATTTTTTGTCATCCTGCTCAAGTTTTCCTAATGCTTGGTGCCGACAAGAATGTCCTGAGAAGGCATCTGGTGCTCAGCACAATCCTCCAGGAGGGAGAGGGGATGGACAGGGTGCAGCAAGCAGTGCTAGAGCCATGCTCTTAGAGAGGTGCTGTTCTGCTGCTTAGGCAAGAGCTCCATCAGTCTTCAAGGGCAACCAGAAGAGACAGAAGTGACACAGCCTCTGGAAAATTGTGATCTTAGCAGTGAACCCAAGGGGTTCTTGATGAGACAGAAAGGATAATCCTCTACCTGGGTCCCAGGTAACCACAGATTTGCACATGGAGCCTGAGCTAGGTCAGGATGGAGTATTCCACTGAGCAGGGCTGAGCTCCCAACATCCTTTCTCCAGTGGTGCTACAGGTTTCATGATGCACCTGCAGGTGCAGAAGGGGATTGTTTTCATTCACTGAATTTTGGGCTCTAGCAACTGACTTTCTGGTGCAGAATGATTTCATGATACTGCTGCCCTGGAGCTCGTCCTTCAGGCTTGAGTGCCAGGTGAGCAGGGGTGGGTGGGGTCAGAGGGGGAGCATATTTGTCACTCTGCAGCAAGCAGCCCCTGTGGGGGTTCACTGGCCTCAGGTGTGCCCTAGCAGCCTTGCCTGCCTGGGCTCAGGATCCAGGTATGTCTCAATCCTCCAGGGACTGCCTGTCTGCACCGGGGCCAAGGCAGCTCCCCAGAGCTGCCTTCCTCCCCAGCCTCCTGGAATGAGCCCTCTCATCCTCTTCCTTGTCCTGTCACAGAGGTTCCTGGATTTTACAGGAGGACAGGAGGTTCTCTGCCCTTGCCTACATGAACAGCTTTGTGAGTCCTCTGCCTGAGCTGGATCTCCTTGTCCTGCTACAGTGACCTCTGGGACAGGGAGCTCTGCAGCTGAAATTTTGGATGGTGTAAGATAAGCATCTCTCCTGACTTCAGTTTGAGCAGGGGCACTGCAGTCTGTGTGATAAATGCACTGTACAGCACCAGGGATCATCATTTTTCTGCAGGGCAGGAAGCAGAGTCCCCCTGGTAGCACTTTGCTCTGAGCTGAGTGGGTCTGAGCGGGCAGCTGGTGCCAGACAGTGCCCCAGCAGCGCCCAGGATGAACACAGCCCTCTGAGCCAGGATGAAAAAGGCAGAAGATACTCACGTGGCATGATGCCTTGGTCTGCCAGCTGCTCACGGGTCCTTCTCTGCTGGAGCCGTAGCTGTAAAACTGTGAGAGAGAGAGTGTCAGGGAAAGGGGCAGGATTGTTCTGAGGTGCTAATACAGGGACAAAATGTGTGGAGTCTCTGTGTGGCACAGAGATCTGGCACTGATCCCTGCTGCTGCTGGACCAGCCTTGTGAACAATTTAGCTCATCCCGTCACCCAGGTAACCGTGCCTGTGCTTTGAGTTAGTGTCATATTCTACACCTTTGGTTTTGCAAATTTGTCTTCAAGAGGACACCTGTATCACAAGGTAAAGCACAAAACTCAATTCCACGCTTTCCTGCTGGAAGTTCAGTACAGTTTGCCAGGAGGACAGGCACCTGAGTCACAGCATAACTGCACACTTCCCTGCCCACCAGCACAGCCCCAGGCCGCTTCTCATCAGCTGCCCAGAATGAGCTGGGGTTGGAAGGAAAAGAAAGGCAAGAACAGCATTTTTGTCCTTGGGAACAACCTTCTGAGCTCTGCCAACAGCTCATATCTACAACACAGCTTTCCTGGGGTGTGGGATGGAGCTGAAAAATAATCCCTTCCAGAGCAGTCCCCAAAGCATGGGGCTCCCTGAGATGCCACTGCTTGTGACTTTTCCATGTCCTCTGTACAAACCATGTTTCACATTCAGAGCAAATGTTTAGTGAAGGCCTCGTGTGGGACAATGATCTCCTGCCAAATTCCAGCACTTCTTTGGACACCAAAGATAGATTCTTGCTGCGAGGGAAAAATGTAGCCTTCAGTATGCGGTAAAGTCTGTGTGTGTGTGCTGCTCTTCTTAAGCCAGTGTGAAGCTGGCGGCTGAGGTCACTGGCAAACCTTGCTGCCAGGGGAGTCTCCTCTGCCCCATAGCACCACCCCCATCGGTGCTGGTTCTGCCCGTGGACACGGATTTAGACCCTCACACTCTGGGGACCTACACTGCACCCAGTTATCTGCACCAATTTGCACAAGTCATCCCCCCCAGGGGCCCTGAAGACCAAATGAGACAGCCCATGCTCCAGTAATGCCTGTTTTTCCTCCTGGGCTATGCAGGCAGGTTAAAGGTGACCAGCTCCTGGCTGGTATCTTACACAGGGTGAACTGTACCCCAGTTTCTCTGTGTAGAACCCTCTCTGTGACTGCTCACAATACTGAAGAACTGTGCAGAGCTTGGCACTTTCCCTGAGGAAGAGATGAATCTTTATGGAATAGGTGAGCTAAGGGAGGTCAGAGACTGTCCAAGAATGAAAACAATTTGTCGCTCACCCAAGAATGGTTCTCTAGTCTCCTAGTCTCAGTCCAGTATCCCAGGCACTAGAGCATCCTGCCTTCAACTGAGGCAATTTACACACAAAGTCACATTATTAACAGGAATCAGAGACAGCAAAGCCTTCTTGAGTCACAGACACCACCCTGCCAAGGACACAGCAGTGCCCCATCAGGCTATAAAATATCCCGAGTGAGGATCCTCCATCACTTCCCTTCACAGCTCCCACGTGTACCAAGTTATTTGCACCATTTCACTCCAGCTTCCGACACAGCCAGACCAAGTGATGTACCACATCCACATAGGCAAGGGGGATTCTAACAGCCTGTGCATTCAGGGCCCACATCCCCTGCTGCTTCTTCTTATTTCATAGTCCTTCCTAGCACACCAACAATTCCCCAGCCCCATGGAGCAGCCAGCTGTCAGCCAGGCTGGTGAGGAGAAAAAGGAGAGGGTACAAATTCCCTTGGAGCATAGCCTGGAAGGTGATGATGATTTCCTATGTGGTGGGTGTAAGATTCATCATCTGCCCTGCTGTAAGAAGCGATGAAAACGTGTAGGTTTCACTGCCACAGCTCTCCTGCTGCTTGGCTGGAGGAGCAGCGCTTGGGAACCCAGATTCCGCAGATCCCGCTGCCTTCCAGTGAGCAGGGCACAGTCTGGGGGATCCCAGCCCATTGCAGCTGGTCCATGCTCCACCTCCCAGCCTCTCCTTTGCCTCCTGCCCTGTGGATAGACTGTCACAGAGGAGATCTGGGACTATGTAACTATAATTTTGTGCGAGGAGAAAAGGCCTCCAGTTTGGTTTTTGTGCTGACGGGTAGAAAGGCCATGACACAGCAGTGTCACTCACGGCTCTGGTGTGAGAGCTGAGCAATTCCATGGGCAGGTCACCTCCCCCAGACATGGAGTTCATCGTGGGCCATGCTGAGCTTACAAACGTCCTTAAGTCTGGCCCATTCTTAAGCTACAGGGCAAGGAGGAAAGTTTTATCCAGCCTTGTCTGTTCAGGGCATGCTGTCAAAAAATGTGAAGACAGGCCCGTGCAAGTACCAGCCATTTCCAGGAGCAGCACACGCTCAACAGTTGAAACAGTTATTTCAGCCACCAAATATTCATCCCAATCTGGACCTCCTCATGCAGTACATGACTTGACTCTCAAACATCTCTTTGAACTTCCAAAACCCGTTGCAAACCATCAGAAGAAACGTAGTGGACGGTGTCAGACGATAATGCTGAATATCCCTGCACAAGAGGGAAGCAGCCTCCGGGGCAGTGCTGCAGTTTGCAGCTTGGCAGATGCCAGCTTAGGACTTGTACCTTTCCCTTACAACCAACAGCGCTTAAAAAAAGGGCTGGAGAAGCCCTGGGCACCATCCAAACCACCACTCAGCTGCTTCTTTCCTTGAAATCTGTTGAAGCTGCGTCTGACCCCAGCTGCATTCCTGTCGTCTTCCTTAGCTGCATGTCTGGAGGCCTGAGCTCTGAGTGCTGTATGGGAATTAAATTTGCATGAATATTCTTATTTTTCAAGGGAACTGCTCTGCTAACACTTCAGAGGAACATTTATCATACAAAGGGTGGTGGCTGGAGCACTGAAGAGACGATCTCGGTCCCACCCCCCCCAGCATCCTGGTTGCCTGCCTGCACCAGCCTGGATGGTGAGAAGTGCCAGCCAAGGAGCAGCCATGCACACTGGTCATCCTGTGCTACCACCAGCTGGGAGACAGCCTTGCTTCCAGCAGCCCTGCTCCCTCCTGTGGTACCCCACAATAAGAAATCCTCCTGGGATGATGAAGAGACATGGCAGACCTGTCCCAGTGAATTTGCTCGTGAACTTTTTCTGTTAGAAGTACTCCTCACTTCTATGCTAGCACCAAGTCCTATTCACTGATACTGGCTTCCAGAAATGTCCTGTGCAGTAGGGCTGTGTCAGTGGTGCAGACAAGACCTCCTGGCATCAGTCACAGCTGCCTCTGGTGGCCCAAGCTTTGAGCACTGCCTGTGACTTGCAGTCATGAGTCACCCTCCTCTCTAGGGGCTGACCTCAGAGCTGTGGAAAGCTCAGAGGACAGCCTGGGCCTTGCCTGTCCTGGTGGTGCACAGAAAAGACATGTTCACATTTTCTCTCCACCCCAGGAACAGGCAGATCCGGCCATCTGCTTCAGCCTGTGAGGACACTTTGAGTCCGGTGCTCAGCAGACAATGAGGGAAGGATGGGACTGTTACCACCTGCTTCAGAGCATCCTCCACTGCGGTATTGCCAGAGCACTCCCAGCACCATCCTCTCCTTGGGGAATTGGCTTGAGCAGCACCGGGGGCTGAGCAGCATGAGGCAGTGTCCCATGGAGTGGGGGAAGTGCCCTCCTCACGGCGTTCAGGACTAGGACAGGCAGGCAAAGCCACAGCCTGACCAAGTGTTGGGGCCGGTCTGTCTCCAAGGAGACCACTGAAAAAGCAGCAGCAAGTCACCGTCCCTTCTGTCACCAGCAGCTCATTCCTGCCCTCCATGCCTCAGAGCTGGGGTTTGGGGAGTGTGAGTGCACCTCAGTGGTGCACAGGACGGGGACAGCTCTGCTGGGGTGGGGGCAGTTGGCAACAAACTGGGAGTGGGGAGGGGAGACTCCTGTTGGCAACAGCAGCCGTTTTGCTGCCCATCAAACAGCGGCTGAGCGAAGGTGAAACACAGGTCTGTCCATGGCCGTGGTGTGTACCAGAGGAACCTGGTGACCTGCCCCTGCTCTCACACTGACTGGCAGGAAGTGGCCCTGGAATCACAGAATATCCACTATTGGAAGGGACCCACAAAGATCATCGAGTCCAACTCCTGGCCTTGTTTTGGACCCAGCCATCTCTGAAAGGCAGGACTGCTGTGGGCTTTGAGACTGGCTTTCAGTATAGTATCGAGGTATTGTGTGAGCCTGATGGGAGAGAGGAACTGCCCCGTGGGATGTCCCAAGGCCCCAGCAGGGCAGGATCAGGGCTGGCACTCTGGCAGGTTCAATCATGTTGTTCATGGCCTTCTCAGGACTGTGTCTGTTCCTCGCAGCTGCACCAGGAGCAGGAGTCTGTTCTCAAAGCAGGATGTGGGCAGGATGGCAGGGCTCCTTCCCAGCCGAGCAGCAGGTTGGCATCAAACTCCAGCATGGAGTGATTCTGATCTGGGTGGCAAGCCAGCCAGCCTCCTTGGTGCTGACACCAGCAGGGCATCACAGGACTCGCTTTTCTGGAGCTGCTGTTTTGCAAAAACACCTTGGCCAGACTTCGTCTTGAGCCCTTCCATGGATCTCAGCCCATCTGCTCTGCCCTTAGCCATGAGCCACAAAGTGATTTCTCTGTAACATCCTGTCTCCAGGCCCATGTTATCCTCTGACAACCTGGCCTCTGTGGGACCTCGAGTCCAACAGAGACGAAGCTCAGAGATGAAGCTGGAAATGGCACTGCTCAGCCAGGACAGCCACGGACAGCCCTGGTCAGTCCTTTCCCAGGACGGGGCTGCTTTATCTCTGCCTGAGATGTCGCTTCAGAGCTGAGAGCATTTTACTTCTAACTGACAGACGTGCTACAAATGTGCGTGTTACCTGGGAGACTGCACTGAAAAATCTCTACACTGGTGAGAACCACATTTCTAACCCCAAGTCCAGTCTCCAGGTACCTTGGAAGAGACACTAGGCTAGCACAGCAGGCTAGCAAGGAGCCCAGACCACCAAATGGGAACAACCAGCTGTGAAATCCCTCTGAGGGCTGTGTCCATCATAACGTGCAACCCCAACCTCACCATGGTTCTGAGAACAGGCTCTCCCCTCGGAGTCACCCCTTCAGCATCCCCGTGAGCAGCCCAGACAGATGTCCCCTGAAGCACAGTGAGGTACGTTTCGATCTGTGCCACGACCCATGCTCGACTGACAAAGAAACGTATGACTGCCCACTGAAACACTGAGGTATAAGATGCCAGAAAAACGAAACCAAGCACAAAGTGATCTGCATCAAGTTTTACAAAAGCTTCACAAAACAATCTCATCAGTTACACCGAGGCCATGGTTTGAACACACACACTGACTGTGACCTGCATGAGTTCACAATCTGAGAGGAAACACAGGCGCATGCTTTATCTTTGGACACCAGGAAAATCAAAATAAAGGTTCTGCCAAAACGCCTGGCCAAACACCCTACCAAGACCTATTCTCTTCTGCCTTTATTGACCTGCTGATTTTGGTCCAAATCACTCTCACCACTGGACACAGACAGAATAAATTCCTCTCCCATCTCAGTTTCATTCAAGCCTTATGTGTAAGCAGGAATACTTTCCTCCATGGAGCCAGGCAAGTCTTCTCTGCAAATCCACACCCATGTGTCCACAATTAGGCCTTGGTACCTCATGTCAAGCCATGCAGAGCCTTATTTATAGTGTTAAACTTTCACTTCTCACCAAATATCTGAATTAACACTGAAGTTAGGCAGATGTTGGCCTTGTAAGCTCTTTCCACATGAGCTGCAAAAAAAAGGTCAGGGTTAAGGTTGGATCTGCATTCGTCAGCTTTGTTTGCTTTGTCCCATGCCAATTCTTCTCCACTGTTGGAGAACAATTGGTTTGTACTCAGAGCAAGAGATCACATAAATGATCATCTCTGGGAAGAGTTAAATGTGTTTCTGGAACAGCACTTAGATGTCCTAGTTGATTTAGTGCAATCCCATTGATAGTTGGATCGTATGGGATAGCATGGCAGACTTGAAGAATCATAGTTTCTGCAAAATTTGTCAGGATAACCTCAGATCAGAATATTTATCTTTGGCCAAACAGACAAAATAAAGAGGCACAGAGATTCTTGAGGAAGGGAAGTGGGACCCTGCAGGACTGCAGCATGGTGGGGATTTTCTCTCTTCTCTGGAATGGTTCCTGGTGCCTGGCACTGGGGTAGCCACAGTCCCTCCACATGGCACAGCTGTGCTGGTCCTTCCCTGGGACCACTGGAGAGACGAGAACAGGAGAAACCGCTGTGGCACTCAAGGGGTGATTGCTGGGCAAACTGTGAAAAGCCACTGCCACCACCACAGCAGCCTTTCCTGGATAAACACACTTTTGCTTGCTACTGATGCTGTCAGATGGAAGCGAGAGACCAGAGAACTGACCCTGGAGCCACACCAGTGCCACCATCTTCTAGTTGTCACCTCCTTGCTCCGCTTTCTGCCTGGTGCCTAACACAGAGATTAAAGGGATTCTGGGATGAGGAAACAACAAGTAATGTATCTCAAGCTCCCCTTAACACACTCACATAGCTCCTTCAGCTGCTCAGCGTGTGCAGGCCATGGAGAGACAGCAAAAGTTTAGTTATTAAGATTTACTTCAGCCCTCTTTAATATTGGCCTGGAATCCTTCAAAAGGGATTCAGACTCATCATGAGTCATGGAGCACAGCTAATCCTTCCCAAACCTGGGGAGCAAACAGAGCCTCACACCTGCCGGCTCAAGAGCGTTTCCAAAGTGATGGCGCACGGCTCAGCGTGGCTCCTTGGGGCTTGGCATTTTGGGAGCTGATCCCTCCTGCCTCTGTGCAAGCTACACAGCTCTGGAACTGCTGCTGCCCCGTGTCACAGCCCCTGAGCCATGCAGGACGGTGTGGGGCACAGCCATGGGATGTTTGAGACTTTCAACTGTCTTCCAAGAGAATGGAGGATGGTAAATCAGAGCTCTGCACCTCCTGCCATCCTTGTGGGGCTTCACAGCTGACAAAACCTGCACACAGAGCAGGGAGGCCACAGGAAACTGTGCCGTAGAGACTTTGCAAATAAAAAGAGATTCCCTTAAATGTTAGCTTTTTCTTCTCTATTCCCCATGTTATTAAAAATCCAGCACAAACTGAGAGCAGCTTTATTGACTTATTTGGGTTTCTCAGCATCCTGCTATCCTCCCCTGCCTCACACACTGTGACAACCAGGGTTGTGCTGTGGCCATGTCCCATGTTACCAGTGGCCACAGCCATGGGGACAGCGAGGTGCAGACACGCATTTGGGATTTTGGTGAGCCAAACAGCTCCAACAAAATCAGTAGGCAGAGAAATCTTGTCAAATGGGAAGCCTGCCTTTCACCAGGCCATAGCAAGGGATAGCAGTTGTGGGAATAAATCACGAACCAAAGAATGCCCCACAAATTGACTGTCCTAGAAATGCTGAAAGGCACGAAAATTTATGGACGCAAAGACCCACAAAGTTTACTTTTCCTGGAGAATCATTTGAAAAGTATGTTTAGAGAGCCCACTGTTGGTTCCATAATAAAGCCAGCTTACAAATAAACCAGAAATGAGCCTTAAAAACAATCTTGGTTCATTTGAAAAGAATGCAGGGACAATGCACAGCCCGTCCTCCGCTCCTCAGGGAGGTGGCAGTGTTGCTTTGTGCATGCTGGAGGAATTGTTACAGACTTGAGATTTTTTTCAAATGAACAGCAGTGTACCATAATATACCAACAAAATTTAAGGAATGACTTAATCTAATGAAATGTAAGATCAGAGCGATATGGAAACCACACCAAAGACCTGGACCCAGGCTTTGTATAATTCAGCCAGACTAGGACACTTGTGTTTGCACACACACTCTGGGGTTTTCGACCAATTGCCAACTTTGTATTTGCTGAGAAAACAAAGTTTAAGTTGACCACCCAGCTATCTAAGAGATCCTGATAACACCACTCATGTCTCCCATCAGTACCATAAATCTCCCATTTCATTATCTACAGTGCGTAAGGAGGCAAAAACACACACGGCGTGGGTGACATGCCAGACCGGGTGCATGTTCCAGCGTGACTGCCTCGACTGGATTTAAAGCATCCTGTACGGCACACACAGCTGATTTATCTGCACATCCTCACGGATAATATTCCCAGGGAGAGCTTCACCTTTGGGAAGGTCAGAGAAAGCACCTTCAGGACGGTGTTTTTTTGGCATTGCTGTTAAAATTTGCAGTATGTTATGATCATTAAAAAAGCTACAAGTCAGGACACCCACTCCCAAAGAGAGCATACTTACTATAGACGCAGCCAGTGACTAAAGGCATGAACATCCAGCAGAGGGGCTGATCTAGAAGCGACCGTCCCATAGTTCACCTTCACTCACCTTCACTCAGTGAACGTCCTCGGAGAAGCCCCTGCCTGGTGCTTCCCCTGACTTACGAGCTGGAGGCATGTTTTACTTGCAAACCCTCCGCGAGTGGCAATCAATTGTGTGCCTCTGGTTTTATTTCTCTGATGATGTCACTTTAAATACTTTTCATGTCCCATTTGTTATTTTTACTTCTAAAAATGACGCATTTCTTCAAATTCATTTTTCTCCAATTAGTCACAACTTAATGGAACAAGCTCGGCTGCCTGCCTGTCAGAGAGAGTGTCAGGCCCGTCCTCTCCGTGATTATCCCGGACAAACCCGCAAGAGCACCTGGAATATACGGACGGCATTAGGCACCTTGTTTATCCCAGATGCCCTTTTGGCTTCCTGCCCAAATCCTTCGCAGCAGGGCCAGAGCAGGAGAACCGAGGACTGCAGTTTTACCGAAATAAACCACAGACATAAATCAAAGACAACGAAAAACCAGGAGGAAAAAAGCAAGAGAGAGGAAGGAAGATGCGTCTCTCCACTTGTGGAACAGCCTCTGTAAGAGCAAAGCCGTGACAGCTCTACAACCCCTCGAGTCTTTTGCTCACATGCTGCTTCCGAACATTTAATGCAGAACAGTCTGTGGCTACGGCTTGACAGAGAGAGAAGTTTTAAGAGAAATCTCAAGGTTTTCCCTACCTGATCTGAACTTGCTCCGAATCAGCAAGGAGTGCTCAGACCCCAGGAGTGTCATGGTGACTCAGGGACCAGATCCAGACGCCCCTCACTTAAACCATTAACTTCCTCCACAGGGAAAAGCCGACCAAATCGTGGCTGGTGCTCAGGATTCATCCAGCTCTCCTGGACGCTCTGGGTGCTTTTACAGCCGGCTGGCAAGAAGCAGCAAGTGGCTTTGTAAGATTTGGTCCCATCCAGCAGTGACCCTGCACAGACACCAACTGCTCCCCCTGTGCTGTGTTGAACTAATTAACGTGGAGCCAGCGGGAGCCTCCTCCCGCCCGGAGTTTACTACCAGCAGCTGGGTGTCCTGGCTGATGTCATCGTCTAGCGGGGAGCAGCGACTATCGGGAAGGGTCTTAGCAAAGACAGAAGTTTGATATCTGATACTAATTACTACCGGCCGTACGCAGCCAATCCGGGCGCTCCCCGTCTCAGCCGACTTTGGGAGCCGCTGGAAATATCAACAGAGCCAGGGCTTAACTCTTTGCAGCGTGGTGGGACACGGGCCCCGCACCTCAGCGGGGCTGGGGGGTCCAGTTCCCAAAGATGAGGGGAGGGCTGGGGTCGGGACGAGTGTCCCGGCGAGAGGACGGCTTTGGGAAGGTCGGTGCGCCTGAGCGCTGCCTGGGATGCGCTCCGCGGCAAACGGAGCTGCGGCCGCGGCTGCTGCTGCCCTGCTCGCACGGAGCCGGGAGGGAGCACGGCGCTGCTCCGGTGTGTCACCTGGCCGTCCCTGCTGCCGCACAGGTGTGCCCAGAGGCTGTGCTGCTCCGCGCACAGCTTTCCCAGTGCGGGGCTGTATCCAAGGGATTATCCACCTGAGATGCTCCCATGTGCTCCAGGCATCTGGAACGCGTCCTCTCGTGCTGTGGCACACAGACACGGGATGTATGAGGCAGAGCTAAACCTTGGCTCAAAGTTTCCTGAGCCACAGCGGTCCCAAGGAGGCTGAGGACACCGCTGCGGTGGAGGATCCCTCCCCAGCTACCAAACACGCTCCCAGAGAAGAGAAGCTGATTGCAAACACACAAAATAAAGAGAAACAGACCCTTTGAGGCTCCTCTTCCCCGAGCTCACATCTGGTTCACTTGAGTGGATGATCTGCTGGCACCTTTTACCGTGTAACATAAATGGTAAAAGCTAAGCCAAGGACAGATCTCAGCTTCCCTGACACTAGGTCTCACCTAGGAAGCTGCCTAAATTCCCTCTAGGTCACAAAAATACTTCAGGACTAGTTTGAGGTTTTGTTGGGGTTGGTTTTTGGTTGTTTTTTTATTTTACTTTATTTTAATCCTGTGTTTTCTGGGAAGTACTCTTAAACAGTTTGGGCTGGGGATGGGAATTTCACAGCTGCTACACTCATGGCCCCAGAGGCTGTGATTCATCAGTGCCCCAATACAGCAGAGAGCTCTCACCCTCATGTAGTCCATGTGATAGAACCACAGAAGCACAGAATCACTTAGGTTGGAAAAGCCCTGTAAGATCATCAAGTCCAACTGCCAGCCCAGCACTGTCATGCACAGCACTGACCATGTCTCTAAGCACCTAATCTACACATTTATTGAACATTTCCAGGGATGGCGATTGCACCACTCCCCTGGGCGGCCTGTTCCAATGCCTGAACGCTCTTTCAGTGAGGAAACTTTTCCTAAATCCTGGCACAACTTCAGACCATTTCCTCTTGGCCTATTGCTTGTTACCTGGAAGCTGAGGTTAATGAGGCTGTCCTGAGCTGAGCTCCCTGCTTACCATGGGCTGGATGTGATTTCCTGCTCAAGCTACATCTGACAAAGTGAATTTTCCTTTAGGACCAGCAAGGGAGAGATGATTTAAATAAACTGATCTCCAGGCATTGAGCTGAGCTAGGAAACAGAGCTCTACTGTATTGTCTAGCAAGGTGGCCAGAGTCTTGTTCCTTACTAATTTTTCCTATTGTTTAGTCCACTGTACTTGAAATGTCCTCTCTAATGGACTTAACCTCACAATCACAACAACAAACAAACTCCACCACTTAGCAGAACCATGCCGTGAGCAGCTCGAGGACAAGGCAGGGCTCAAACTGCAGGTTTTTGTACTTTTTTTGCAAACTCCTGTTTGATTTACTGCTCCTGCTGGCCAAAGCTCCACTCAGGTATCCCTGCTCCCTTTGGAGTTCATAATGCCTTTTCTGTCGTGGATGAGCTGGAGCTGCCTGACAATTCTCTGGCCATGCAGTGCCTCATGCTGCTCTCACCCTGGACTTGTCCCTCCACCCCACCAGGACTCTCTGCAGATGTGATGGAGGGGTCTCTCGTTCCACATCAGCCATTCAAACACCCATGTCACCCCGTGGCCCAGAGGAAGTGTCTCCAGGGCTTTTTCACTCAAGTACTGTCTCTTGCTGGGAGAATGAGCTCTGCTTCCTCAGTCCCCACATCATGGCAGATGAGGGTGTTTGGTCTCAAGCTGTGCTTAGCAGCAGAGATGTGTTCCTTTGAATATTTCAGAGTTCTGCAGTCCTCCAGGACCACCAGGTCCCGGACATTTGTTACTACTCCTTTGACAAATTTTTTTGTAAAATCACTTTGATGCTACTTCAACAGCTCCTTAATCAGATTTGTGGGAAAGACAGACCCCAGTGTACTACAGACCCCAGAGCTTCCTAAATCCTGGCACCATCCTTCCTGGCCTCCATCCTTTCCACCTCTTGCTCTGCTGGTGCTTGCCCTGGCCATTCCTCTCTCCTTGGGATGCTTTATATTCTGTGCCAATTGTTCATCCCAAAGAGGGGCCCTGCCCTGCCCTTACCAAGCCAGGTGAGTATGGTAAGGTGAGTTGCACAGGTGCTTAGGGAAGGAAGCCAGGCCATGTAGGCTCCCTGTTTATGTTCCTACTGCCACGTCCTCGACAGCTTCCCAGAGAATTAACTAACCCCCAGCATGCTGTTTACCACTCCGTTGAACTTGGAGATAGGCCTGTGGTGGAATTAAGTGATAATGAAGAAAGGCAGTTCACCAGATTGTTAAACACTGCCTGAGCCTGGCTGAGCCTGAGACACTCCTCCTGCTGCCTGGTGAACACCAAGCACAGGCTCGGGGTGCTTGGTGCCTCAGTGGGGAGCAGTGCCTGCACCTCGACAGCTGCTGCCTGCCCCTGCTGTGGCAGGGCTGGGAAGGGATCAGGCACACACGGGCTCCCGTGGGAGGCTGTTTTTCATGGACCCCAGGCTTCTGAGGTGGTGGAGATTCAAAGTCCCTTGATGCTGATTCCAGGACCTGCTCTTAGATATCCTTTCTCCCCTCTCCAAAACTTAACAGCCACAAACTACACCCTATGTAACCATGCCAGTGACACAGACTGAGAGGTCAGAAGAGTTGAAAGACATTTTATTCTCCTCTCCCCTCCTTCCTTCCCTCTTTCCCTTCCTCCCCCTCTCCCTTTCCTCCTCCAGGGGATACCAGTGGGGGATGGAGATACATCTTTCTTAGGAAACCTCTAACAAGCTCTTATTTGTTGACTCATCTCAGCAAATTGCTCAACTGCTAAACTCACAGTCCAGAGCTGGTGTTTCCCTGTGGTGGTCATTACGTGAGAGTCAGCCCTGACCACATGTACTCTTGATGTCCTCAGGAAACAGAGGAAAGTTCTCTCTCATAAACCTCAGACTCGAGGTGAAGACAGGCACTGAGATCCCACCACAGAAACAGAGCCATTTGCCTGGCTGCTGCCTGCTTTAGGTAGCCCAGAAATAGTTATCCTCCCATAAGGTCTTCATGAGTTTCCAGAGTTGTCATTGCCCAGCCCTCGTGTCTGGGCTGTGTCTGCACTACAGCCACTGTTCAGCTCTGAAAAGGGCCTCACCACCAGCTGCATCACCACCTTTCTCTGGAAGGTGAAACAGGCACATGGGTCTCAAAGGCTGCAAAGACCACTATTGCTTCCCATTCCCCTGTTCCCAGCTCTGCCATAAGCACCTCTGTGGTAAACGGGATCATATTGACTGCAGTGAGTGAAAGAGTGAGCCTTAAATATCAGAATAAATTAGTCGTGGCAGGGAATTCCTTTGAACTGAGAAGTCACACCCCAGAGCCATAAGGATATCAGCTCTGTGCTGCTCACCAGATCCCAGGAAGCCATCCCTTCTAATCTTCCAACACGCCCTATTGTTTATGGGACTGATTTATTTTAAAGCAGATTGTTTGTTTGTATGTAGATTTGCAACTATGGGAAAAAAGAACCAAGTGAGCTGAAGTTTCAGTGAAACCCCTCTGGGGACTTGGAGGGGTCACTGTGTGACAGTGCCTGTGCCAGAGAAAGGAGGCCAGTGTGTGACAGTATTTGTGCCACAGAAGGGGGGTCAGCGAGTGACAGAGCCTGTCTGCTCCAGAGAGGACCTGCCATGGTGCCCAGGTACTCCATGTAACCCAACAACTGCTGGAGTTGAGGCCAGTGTAGAGTGTATTTATTGGCCTTGTCGACAGCAAACCCCTGCGTTCAGCAGGCTGAATTCACTTCAAGGCTTAAGGTTGGCTGTAATGTCAAGTAAAAGGTCTCACAGCCAGTTTGCCACTGACCAAGATATCAGTGTTTCCCAGACCTGGTATCCTGCCAGTCCTGTCTGCTCAGATTGTCCTCTCCTGTAGGAATGAGACTGGTTTGTCTTTGGTTTCTTTTCTCTATATCCTGGCAGATCCATTTGGAAAAGACCCCTCCTGCCATGGCCTTATTTCTTGAATCTTCACAGCATGCTCTGGAAAAATCTGGTGGTATGAACTCCCAAGCCTGGCTCCCCCATCCCGTGTGTGGAGTAGCGATAATTTGCTGTGTGCTTGTGCAGCTGTGGTGTCCAGGGTCCCACGGGGAGGGACAGCTGTACTGGCACAGAGCTCTGTGCTGAATGTCCCCAGGCTGGCATAACTCTGAACCCTGAAGGAGTGGGAAGGCTGGAAAAAGAGTTGCCTTTACAAATATGTTGCTCAGGAGGAGTGCATTCTTCCTTTCATACCCAATACAGTGGTGATAAACTGAGTATAGGGCAGTATAGTAGCCAAGGGCAGGTGTCACAGGGAGGCCAGTAGCCAAGGCTCACAAGGGCCTCTGGACATCCTTTGAAAATGCCGACTGCCAGGAAGTCATCATTGTGATAGAGAATGGAAGAAGAAATCTTTCCCTGAGAAAGAATTTTCCAATGTGCCAAGTGAACTGCCCATTAGTGGGTCACTGCAGCTGTCTGAATTCAGGGCAGATATGAAACTCCTGCTCTGAGACTGCCCCAGCAAAGCTCCAGCCATGCTGCTGATCATGGCCTTTAGGAACCTGAAGAGAAATTAGCTTCTCTTTGCACGCCTGAGACTTACCCGGGGGTGAATGGCACAGAAGAGAGCTCCTGTGGCTTTCACACGGCAAACAATCAGGATATTCCTCTCCATGACCTGGCACAAACAGAGACTTTCTGAGCTGGACCTAGCAAGGCAGCAGTGTCTCTGCCACTGTGAAGCAGAGGTGATCTCTAGGGATTAGCTCAGAAAGATCCTGGCTGGGTCCTAGCTCAGGACATGCCCAGAGCATGGCATTTTCTTTGGTCAGGGAGCTGTGAGCAGGGACGGTCCAATCCTTCACTTCTGATGGCATCTGGTAAGCACCACCACAGCAGCATTCCACCATCCTGAGTTTGCCACTGTCTGCCAGGCTTTTAACTGGTCTGTCCCCTCCCTATCTCCTCACAGAGCTTGAGGGCCGGAATTTATGGCAGAGATGTCATGAGCTCTTCCCATTCCGACAGCAGACAGCCTCACTTGAATTGGAGCTGTGAACTATTTATCAATGCTGCAAGCATCCAAGCAAGGTCCTTCAATTTATCAAGGTCCAGAAGATATTATGCAATTGACAACATGAACACAAAAATACTTCTGCACTTTGCTAAAGCTACTATTAAGCTGCCTGATGTTTTCATCATAATATTTATTTCTTTGTAAATACACTAAATTCTCCAATCCCGACTCAAAACAGAAAGATCAGAGAATGAAAATAGGGAGATGACATAGCTGTTTAAAGATTATGTAAAATGTTTTTTACTAGCATAAATATTTGATTGTAAAAGTCTGGCTGTTGTGTTTACCGAGCAGGGATGTGCAGTGGGTGTGGAGAGCTGCCACAGCCGGGCACTGCGCTGGAGGCTGTCCCATGTCCCTGCCTGTTCCTCCCCGAGTGCTCCAGGCTGCAGGGACAGGGGCACTGGCACTCATCCCTGACTGCCTGGCTCCGGGCAGACTGTCACTCCTGACACTCCTTCAGCAGCCGTGGCTGCAGCCACTCCGTCAGCTCCAGGAGCCTCAGGATGGAGGGCAGGGGGGAGCAGAGCAGGTGAAGGAAGAGTTAAAGGCTCAGGGTCTGAGGCTGGTTTGAGGGAGGTCAGCGGGAGGGGTGATGCTCTCCATGGGGTCGCTGGCTGCAGCACAGTGCTCAGGTCAAGTGGGCTGTGCTGGCAGGAGCTCAAGGCACTCAGGGACCTCCTCTGTCCCATGCAGAGCAGGGGGAAGGGCCAGGCCAGACACAGCCCGTGCTGCCCAGAGGCACGGGATGAGGGATGGGAGATACCAGGAGCTGGCTCCTGGCTCCTGACTGTGGTGGGACACCAAGGTCAGGGCACTGGCCTCGGTGGGAGGTCCAGCACGGCCCTGGTGGGGACTCACAGGCAGTGGAGGGTCTAGTTCCCCTGTCCCTGTGGGGAGGAGAACTGGGGACAGGCTCTGTGAATTCCCTACAGGCACAGGGAGAGGGACTGTGAATTTCTGTGTTTCACAGCTAGGGCAGGCAAAATTCTGTTTTAATCCACTGGAGATGACATTCTGGGGATGGTTTCCCAATGGAGCTGGTGACTTGCTCCCTTCGATGGACTTCCCTCGCACCCACGGCTGTTCTGATGTCTGGGACCACAAGCAGGATGCTCCCAGGTGCTGAGCTCCCCTTGCAGTGGTGCCTGGGGTGAGCCTTAAATGCTGCAGCCCAGCAAAGCAGGAACCTCCTCCCTCCACCTTGCCAGTGCCTCGTGCATGGTGCAAGCCAAGCCTGGAGCTGGCTGCCTGTGTTCTTCCTCTCGTAGCCAGCCCCACTGCTCACCCCAGCAAGGGTCCAAGCACACCTTCACACCCCCGGGCTGTGCTGCTGGATATGCTCTGCGTGCTGCCCAGTGGCTCTCCTGCCTTTACTGCCAGCCAAATGTGCACCCCCTCCGGGCAGCCCTCACCCCCCAGGCTCTGCCAGAGCATGAGGAGGGTGAGGCTGGGGCCACGGTGATATCCCTACAAGCTGGACTTCCCAGCCAGCTGGACTGGTGGGAGCAGTTGCGTGACCAGTGCTGAGGGCAGTGAGGAACACACGGGGCCAAGCTGGTGTGTTTTGTAGCAGTGACGAGCCCTTGGCTGCTTTCTGGGTGGCCAGTGCAGGCAGGAAGGGTTTTGTGCCTGGTCTGGCTGCTCCAAGCACTGGTGACTCGGTGGCTGGCTGGAAATGAGGGAGAGAAGCACTGGCTGTGCCAGTCTCAACTCCAGCCCCCAGATAACCCGTTTTGCTGACCTGTGTCCTCCCTCACCCTTCACTCTGTGGGTGTTTCCAGATCTCCTTGGCAGTGCAGGTGCCAGAGGGGCTGCACGAGTCCCTTTGGTCCGTGGAGCAGCTGGATGCCCAGGCAGTGCAGACACCGCCAGGCTGTGGAGCCCAAGGGGATGAGCCTGCAGCACCCCAAGAGCTGAGGAGGCTCCACAGGGCCTGGCCAGGGCTGACCTGGCTTCTGTTCCCTCTGCAGTGGGACTTCGGGCAAGTCACGTCTCTGTTCGCTTCCCTTATCTCTAACTGGCCGTAATGAGGCTAACCCCTCTGTAAAGCTCTTGGAAATCTCCCACCGAGCCGGGCCAGATAAGAGCTGTGTTGCTCTAACCCCTGCAGCAGCTCCAGAGCTCCAGGCTTCCCCACAGCACAGCCTGCACCGCCCCATCTCTGCTCCCAGGGCAGGACACAGTGATGTTCCCATCTGCATCCCTCCCTCCTGCCCACGGAGCCACCTCGGCACGGCCACTTGTCTGGTGGCTCAGCCCTAAACAAGGAGTGCATTTTGGGGAGGGGTGTGACAAGCACCAGCGAGGGATACGAAGCAAAGCTGGGCCTGGGTTAGTGGCGAGCAGAGCTAAAGCCCCAGATATACATCGGATGGGCTGGGAGCATTATGTATTCCTGGAATGCCTTCTGGTCTTTATTAAAATGAAACCACAGCCAGCCCAAGAGAGCTCATCGCCCAGGCACCGGGCCAAGTATAAGTTACTTCTACAAATATTTATTTAACCATATCAATGACAAACTCTTTTGTATAAATGTTTTTATTTAATCATAATTTACCAATTATTTTAAATCAATTGTTTGCCTGGTTTCTAAACACTAATCAAGAGGCTTGCATTAGCATTACTCAGGCGGATTAGATGCATTATTTCACTGAATCTTATGCCATTGCTTGCCTGCCTTGGCCATGGAAGAGGGTGCAGATGGATCCCAAATTTCACTCAAACTGTCAGATTCCTGGAGGACCGTGCATGCAGCATTGCCAGCCCTCCCCGCCCAGGTGACCTCTGGACTCTGCTGAGCTCCTCAGGCACAGGGAGGCACAGACACTGATCCCACCTGGTGCTCTCAGGCAGGACTTTCTTGTGCTCTCCCTGGGCCCTGTTCTCATGGAGATGTTGGCTCCATCACTGATGCTTTGAGTGCTCTACCCTTCCCCTGTTTAGCTCTTACACCTGAGCCTGGAACTTTCACTGCTGTTCCTCAGTGTCCCCTCAGCCCAGCTCTGGCAGGAATACGTGAGCATGGCCATGGTGCTTTGGGGCAGAACAGGAGCCAGCTCCCTCACACATGGACCTTCTCCACCCCAATTCTCCCACCTCTGCTCTTGACATTAGACAATGCTGAAAAACAGAGAATCTGCACTTCTGCAGGGCTCTGCCTGCTCAGGAGGACGGTGAGCTGTGGTGAGGGCACCCAGCAGAGCTGCTGGGGAGATGGATGCTTATAGCACACGGCAGCCTCGGGGAGCAGCTCATCCTGCACAGCCACGCAGACCTGGGGCAGGAACAGGAATCTGCTTGTTGCCATCTGCACGCGCTGTTTATTTATAAAATTTCAGGCTGCTACTGTCCTGCACCTTGGCTCGCTGCTCGGCAGCGCCTGCTGCAAGCTCCGCTCACGCACGGGTCTGTTCAGCATCTGCCTTTCCAGCCTGGGAGCTGCCAGCTTCCCCAGGACCCGACTCCCCCCGCTGCTCTCCACAGGGCACTGGCCTTTTGCTGCCAAAATCCCCCTCACAAGCTTTTCTCCTGGGGTATCTGAGTGCCTTCCTCCAGCAGTCACTGTCTGCTCAGAAATGGGAGCGGTGCTGCTGGGAAGCCGGGAGAGCTGGTGCTTTATCCCACTTCCAGCAGCCTCCCCTCGCTCTGCGCTACTCAAGGAGGAGAGAAAGCAGAGACTTTGAAATTCTCCCTGATGGGGAGTGACGTGGAGGTGCCAAGCTTTGCAAAACACAGACCTGGAAATGAATAACCCCAGCACAGACTTTGTCACAGCACTGCAGCAGAGACCCAAAATCACCAGCAAATCTCTTCCAAGATAATTAAACCCCAAACAAACAAAAAGAGGAATTGAGCCAACTTGGATATAACCATGGGACTTACCTACTATTTTAAAGATGACAAAAATAGAAATCAGTGCTCTATATAACCTTCTAATGTTTATGTTTGGTTTTTTTCTGACTGATGAGAAATAGAGGTGCTGCTAGAGCCCGAGCAGTGCAAACACGGGCTGTGTGTGCCTGTGGCCAGAGCTCTGCAAGCAGAAAACATCACAGCACTGGGGACAGGAGCTGCCCGCTGCTGGCTTGGGAACACACAGGGAAGTTCTTTGGACAGGTCTCTGAAATGCTGTGCAAACACAGACCTACCACTCTAATGCAGATGAAGGGAAAACTCCTGGAAATAAAATAACTTTGCACAATGCTCTAAAAAACCTTTCAATTCTAAGGGAAAATGAGTCAAATGTGCCTATTTTATGACCTCTTATTTCTTACAAACTTCTTTTTAGAAATTAACTAATTTTTTTCCCTTTCTGTTTTCCTTGGAAGTACTAAAGGATTTTTCAGAGCCTCACATCTCTGGTTGAGAAGGAAGAGACCCTCTGAGGAGTCCACAGCTGACCCATGCTGGCTGCGGGATGGGTTCCTCCCTGTGCAGGTGGGAGTGACAGTCGTGGAACAAACGGGGGATGCCTTTAGCCCCTGCCCTGCTGTAAGCTCTGTGAGAGCTGCATTCATCCTTCCCGACTGGACTGCCTAAAAATTAGATGTGGGGTTCAGCTTTCATCTAATGTCACAGACTGCAAGATGTGGCATTTTTTCCTGACCAAGACCACGGACAAGATAATGTGAAGATCACTGAGGCTCTGAGTCCACTGCAACGTCCAAGCCTGTTCAGTGTGAAGACCACAGGACCAGGTGGTGCAAAGGGATGAAAGAGTTTGAAGCCACAGTAAGAAGAAGAAACTGCCTGACGATGATTTGCAGGACAGGCAAAATCCAGTGAGAACTGCCTCTGTTATGAAATAGCAAATCCTCATTCAGGACAGGGACGGCTGTGGAAGAGTAGATGTGCTGTAGGACATTTATTCCAGCTTATTGTCTCTGAAGGGTGGGCCCCACGCCAGCTTCAGACCCCTGATCCCAAACTGGTCATCCAGACACATCTGGAAATGTTAAATATACTGCGGAGCAAGGAAGGATTCCTGGATTCTGTATTCATTTTAGGCTGAGTATTTACGTAAGATACTTTTCTTATCTTCCTGAACTATTTATAGTTTTGTTTGTATGTTTGGGACACAGACTACCCTACTATGCTTCAATAAATCTGAAATATCTTTGCTGACAAAAAGAAATGTCATCTGCTGTTCATGGAAAGAGGGAAATCTTTGTATTGAGCTACTTGTACACTTAATATTTAAGCAAATGCTCTCTGGGCAGATGTTGACTCATATAAATTCTTAATTTTTATTTCTTTTATGGAAAAAAAAAGAAGCTAAAAATTAAATGTTTGAGTTGAAGGTGATCCATACTATGAAAACTAGGAATAAACTAGACAAAATAAATCTTCCTTCCCAAAGATCTCATATTGTCACTATCACTCCCCACCACACAGATCAAGACAATGTAAAATGACTTCCAAAGGGCTGCCATCACCAGAAGGGTGCTGGTGGTGTGGTTCAAAAATGAGGCTCATTTCCACATGGTATTTCAGGTGTGAACCCCCAAACAAGTCACCTGCCAGTGGGCTGGGGACCAGCCCTGACCCTGGGTAACCTGGGTAAAGGGGTGAGAAAGGGGCAATAGTGACTGAGGGGAGCAGTAATAAAAAAACACTTTTTTTTTTGCCAAGTAAGGGAAGTTTTTTTTGATTTTTATATAAGGTAGGGGATTCTGCAAGTGACAGAATGTTTTTATTTTGGGCTCAGCACAGGTAATTTTGTCAGGGTGCCAAGCAGGGTGATTTAAATAACTCCTTCCAAGCCTCTTTTAATAAAACCATCTCTAAACACATCCAGTTTCTCCAGACAAAAGGTACAGAGGGAGCTTCACAGAGTCCCTGGATTAGTGTAAAATGAGATTTATGGATTCCCTGCGAGTGGCAGCTGGGCTGCCTCCGTATCACAGTGGGGGTAGCAGGCACAGCCCCAGAACTTCTCTCCTGGAGTGCTTTCAGGGCTTTTGGTGCAGAGCATGAGGCTGTGGGATGAGAGAAAGCAAAGGTGTGCTCAGCCCTGGCCCCATCCCACGGGCTCAGAGGGGCAGCTCGTGAGCTACCTGGCCCCCAGCAAGGAAAACAGACAGGCTCTGCTCCTTTAATGTGCCCTCAGCATCCTGGAAATGAAAGGAGGCTTGATTTCATTTACTCTGTGATTTTATTTTAATGTAGGTTTGATAACTAAATGGAAAACAAATGTGGGATATTAAAGGGAGGCGGCCCAGCCCAGCGGCGGGAACGGGACCGGTGCAGGAACATTTTTCTAAAGATCCCTTCTGGAATGTTATTTTGAACTCCTTGAAACGGCAAAGGTTTTTAGACATTGTGTGTTTTGTTAAGTGTCCCTCGGGAACACTGGGTTTAAAATTAGTCAAACTCTTTCACTTTTTTAAACCCTACCCTAAAATAGTTGATATAAAATTTGGTGGGAATTCTGCTGAGAGCTTAAATTGGCTGAAACAGACGACCTAATGGAAATGACATTTGGGGAAAAAATGTGAAAAACCTGGTTTTCTTTCTGGCTTCCAATGACATAATCAGGACATGGCAGGACTGCCTGCTCCTCTGAGTATGGCCCTGACCCTGGGGCTCTGGTCACCAGTTTCCCTCGTACGGGAGAAGGAGGGAAGCAGATGGGAGAGAGCTAAAAGAGGGAGATGACTGCTCTGGTATGGTACTGCCCGTCCTCTGTGGTTGGATCCCTCTGTGGGCTGACGTTCATCATCCTCAGAGTGCAGAGCCTGGTGAGCAGGTCAGCAACGCCCACATCTCTGTCCTGAGGTGTGTGGTAGAGCCGTTCCCTCTGATGGGACACCTGGCTGCTTCTCATGCTTGAGACAGGAGGAGAAGACAGGATTTGACCGAAAACAAAATACGTGAGAGTTCTCTGGGTGACAGCTCCAGCCCAGGGGGATGTGGCTCATCTTCCTGACAAACATCTTTGTGGCAGCTTCTGGATGAGATTGTGTCACCTTGCCCTCCAACGGGTTGCTTTGGCTCTGTGCCCTGGTCCTGTTGTACTCTGTGGGGTGTGAGGAAGGGTAGCACACACCACTCCTCCATCAGTTCCCCCTGCTCAGCAGTGAGCTGTGGTGGCTCAAAACATGTCCCAGAAACACGTCTGGGACCTTCCCCAGCCCGGTAGCTTATTTATTTGAGTCATTTTGTCACTTTGGGAGATAAAGCTGCCTTCACACACCTCAGGTTCCTCTCAGCAGAGCTGGCAGATAAGGGCTAAGGGATTCTGGCTCCTACTTGCCGTGAGCCTCGGAGGATTTGGAGGGCAGGCCTCTTTGGGAAGCCACCTCTGCTATCACTTTGACAGGTGTCAGCTGTGTTCTGAGCAGCCAGCCACAGCCAGAGATTAGCCAAATGTGTCTCCTGCCCAGAGTGCTCAGACTCTCCAGACATGGCTTCACAACCCAGAATGGGAAAGGATTTTGAGTTGAGATAGGGGGCTTTATTCAGAAATGGCCTGACCTAAGGACCTCACTATCAGCAGCCCCAGCAGCCACCACAGATGGGGTTCTTCCCAAGAGGTGACAAGAGGGAGGAGGGGCTGTTCTGCCACCACAGACCCCAGTTTAGTGTCTGGAGTGCAGGGGATGAGAGAGTCCTTCGCATTCTGCTTTCTGACCCCTGCAGCGTGCCAGGGACACACCAGCATCAGGGCAGGCACCTGGGGAAGGGGCGATCCCTTTGGGGACGTGGAGTTGGGTGAACTCTTGCTGTGTTACTGACACTCGATCCGGGGGGTATCCACATGCCTGTGGGAGTTATATCAGCCGGTCAGACAGGCACTTCCACTTCACAAACACAGCCACAGCAGCCAGCCGTGTCCTGAAGCCTCCAGCCTGGTCCTACACGCGTGCAGAGTGTGGGAGCACGGCTGGTGAGCAGTGGGGCTCTGAGGAGGTGGGATGGGGTGTGGGAAGGGATGGATCAGCGTGTGCAGAGTAGGTTCTTCCAGCAATGGTGCAAGGTCCCATGGAGAAGGCAAGGGCTGCTGGAGGGCAGATCAAAAAGCAGCCAAGAGCAACAAATGTCATTGGAGATGTGTAGGGCCACCGGCTTCTGGGGGCGGTGGGGGCACCTCAAGTTGGAGAATGCTTTAGGAGAAAGAGCAGTGGCTGGCACAGATGCTCAGGGAACCTGCCTTTGTCACCCGCCAGCTCAGGGAAGTCCCTCTCCAGCAAGTCACTTCTTGGCCTGCTTCCTCTCCCACACGGGGTTTACTGAGATGTTAAATTCCTCTGGATGGGGGTGTCCCTTGTCATGGTCTGACTCCTCTTGTTACCTCATTGTAGAAGGCATTTTTCTGGAATTTGTGAACTGCTGCCTGTCCAGTCAGACTGCCTGGAGCTCCCTGCAGCTTTCTGCAGACTTTTGCTTCCCAGGCATGCCCCATCTATAGGTCACAGTGCACAGGCAGGCACAAGAGAGGCACGTATTCTGGGCAGGACATTTGTATTCCGGGCAGGACGTTTGTATCCATGGCATGCATCTATTGCGGGGCCCGTTCTGGTAGCACTGAAAAATGGCATTCCTCATGGTACCCACATTTTCATGCCAAACTAAACTTTCTTGTCCTTTTCAGAGGTATTTATAGATGGGAATCTTGACAAGAATGAGTTTCTGTTTTGAAAGGAATAGTTTTATTTATTACTAGCTCTCTCTTGAGTGTGTGTGTGTGTGTGTGTGTGTCTGCGTGTGTGTGCTCAAAGGTGCAAGCAAGTGACAAAAATGCCACCTAAAGAATGTGCTAAGTGAATCCCTGGGGAAAATGATGAGGAAAAATGAGACAGTCTTTAAACTGGATGCTGAAAAACTTGACAGAAGCAAATGTGCTCCTCCTGGATGGTGCGTGGGGCCAAGGAGAAGGGGCAGGCACTGGCAGTGGAGCTGGCAGGGTCCCAGTCCTGGTGTGTTCTGTGAGCAAACAGAGCTGTGCTCACAGAGGAACCTTTGCTTCCACACTGCGGGCTGGTCTCACCTCACTGCAGCACAGCTCGGCTCCAGGGCCTTGCAGAAAGGAGCTGGCTTTGTCCAGAGGAACACCACTGGCTAAGAGAGACTCTATGGAGTTGCCCTCAATTAGACTCATTAATGTCTCTAAACTGACATCTGAGCTGTGGTGGCAGGATGGGCTGGCTGGGGGGACAAGACATTCCAGCTTGGAAAGAGTGCTGTCAGTCAGCAGAGGGGTCAGTGAGCAGTGGGGTCAGTGAGCAGTGGGGTCAGTGAGCAGTGGGGTCAGTCAGCAGAGGGGTCAGTGAGCAGTGAGGTCAGTCAGCAGTGGGGTCAGTCAGCAGTGGGGTCAGTGAGCAGTGGAGTCAGCCTGCAGTGGGGTCTGTGAGCAGTGAGGTCAGTGAGCAGTGGAGTCAGTCAGCAGTGGGGTCAGTCAGCAGAGGGCTCAGTGAGCAGTGGAGTCAGTGAGCAGTGGGGTCAGTGAGCAGTGGGGTCAGTGAGAAGTGGGGTCAGTGAGCAGTGGGATCAGTCAGCAGTGGGGTCAGTGAGCAGTGGGGGCAGTGAGCAGTGGGGTCAGTGA